>WNWK01004246.1:57065-95253 GCA_009830355.1 Cherax destructor | reverse complement strand
GTCTGGCAGCGTGGGTGAATGAAGGAAAGAAGAGATGAGAGGAAGGAAGGAAGGAAAGAAGAGATGAGAGGAAAGAAGGAAAGAAGTAAGGAAGGAGGAAAGGAAGAAGGAAGGAAGTAAGAAAGAAAGAAGGAAGGAAGTAAGAAAGAAAGAAAGAAAGAGAGAAAGGAAGGAAGGCAGAGATGAGAGGAAGGAAGGAACAAAAGAAGTAAGAAAGGAAGGAAGAAATAAAGGAAGGAATGAAGGAAGAAAGGAAGAAAGGCAGGAAGGAAGAGATGAGAGGAAGGAAGGAAGGAAATATGTAAGAAAGGAAGGCAGAAAGAAAGGAAGGAATGAAGAAAGAAAGGAAGCTAGGAAGGTAGGTATGAAGGAAAGGAAGGAGGTTGTGGAGAAGAAGACATGGGTCCCCTTTTGTGTTGACAGGTTGACAGGCAGTGTGGGGTGGTGAGTAATGGTATAATATGTCATTTTGACAGCTGCCTTACCCTGACTCAGCAAATTTAGATGTCCCCCCACACACACACAGCTTGGAGCTTTGAAGTGCTAATTGCAGTTGATGGAAAGTGTCTATATATATTATTGAACAATAGTAATAAAAATTTTTTTTATTGTTGGTTGGTGTAAACAAGTTTTGTAAACAATATAATGATACTAATGTTTGTGTGATTATTGTGTTGCATACGAGTGTATATATATACATTGCACCTTACTTTGGTCTCACAGGCCACATAAGTTATGTAAAAAAATAAAATAGCGAAAAAACAAGAAACCTATGAAAGGAAGTAAACCAAAGTTTACTGGGTGAGCGGCATTCGCCGCTGTTGCCATACGCGGCTCATTTTTTGCCAACTTTACACCTCTATATCTCGGTAAATACTGATCGCAAAAATTTTTGGGGGGGATTTAAACAATCAGAAAAATAATCTTAACAATTTGATAAGAAAAAATAATTTTTTTTTTTCGAATATTTCCCGACATAGAATGACAGTCAAAAGGTTAAGCTTATCTAATATCTCTATTTTCTTTGCAATTCCTAGACTTGAATGCTTAAACCTTTTCTTGTCACTTGCTGGAACACTTGTATGCTTACTGGGTGCCATGATTGCTTGGTAGATTTATGAAAATGCAATGAAAATGAGAAAATGTATGTAAATAAACACAGCGACCTTCCCCATTTTGTCGTCCGCCGGTATGAACCAAACTGAAGCTGGGAGGGATGGTGGGTGGGTGAGGTGGTGGGGATACAGTAGGGCTCCCCACTGACTCAATGGTTTAACCCACCGTGGGCGACCGCACTCGTCAAATTTTTTTTCCCCTCCCACGAACCGTGTAATATCTTTACGTCATGTTAGATAATAATGTGCCACAATTCTTCAATCGTGCAATACCCATAACGTGCAACATAATCTCGTGCTAAATGACTATCTACTGTATGTCATGTTTCTACATTATTAATATTGTTTATTATGTAATATTAGATGAATTGTGATAAATAAGCTGTAGAGTTGATATTAGCGTCATATTTAAGTATCTTGTCCTGTCTCCAAACAAACTCTCCTGCCTCTCCATATGCCAACAAGAGTCTTCAATAAAGGTAAAACTGATTTAAATGTTTATTTATCCATTAAAATTAGTGCTTTATATTTATTTCTCATTGTTTTCTGTATGTAAAACTATATTTATTCTTTAAAAATGAATTTTTGTGAATATTTTTGGGTGGAACATTAATTAGATTTACATTATTTCTTATGGGAAATATTGCTTCAACTTTAGGCCGTTTCAACTTTAGGCCTAACTTCTGAAACGGATTATGGCTGAAACTCGGGTTCCACTGTATTCATAAATATTACTTTAATCTCTGTGATCCAACATCCATACAATATTCTTTGAATAGCAATTATGATATTCAAAGCAGAAGTATGTACACCTGTATCATCTTCACATCAGTATTAGTGTAGATGACATGATATTTTAAAAGATATTTTGTGGATGATACTGACTCTTACTATTTTGCAGGAAAGCTAAGACACCTGAAGCAACACCAATAGACATTAACAGTGACAATGTTGGGAGCGAACATTGTATGGGAGAAGATGAAAGTACAGATATCAATAAGGAAAGTCAAACAAAACCTGAAACTAAAGATGAAGCCCAACACTGTAGGACGTGGTCACAAGATGACATGAGGGACCTTTCAAGGAAATTTAATCTGGATCTTGCCCCTAAAGTATGACTGGAAGATTGATCTCATATTAAATGCTTCCTTGTCTCTAAGCACTGCCTTTAGCATACTGTCTGTTTGGGGTGGACATTTACAGAGACTGCATGCCTTGCAGACAACACTGTTAACCCTTAAACTGTCCACATGTAGATATACGTTCACGTGCGTAGCTGACCGAACGTACATCTACGTTTTATTTTACATTCGTTCAAATTTAGTGCGATAGGCCTAAGTCGCCTAGACATGAGAGAATGGGTCTGCGCCCTCAGTGTGCGCAGTATTAAAAATCGTGGACCACTTAGTACCTTGTGGGAGCACCAGTTCGATTGAGTGCCAGCTAGAGCAAATAGTGTGGCAAACACCAGGGATTCAATGATGTTAAGTTGCATTAACACTCCCCTTATAAGAGGAAAGTAAAAATAGGTTAGATAAATACATGAGTGGCTGTGGGTGGGTGTGAGTTGGACCTGACAAGCTTGTGCTACTATGTCTGATGCCATGCTCCTTCCTTCAGAGGATGTGACCTGACTAGGTGGGTCATTGGTCTAAGTTGGGGGGTGACATGGACCTGCCTTGCATGGGCCAGTAGGCCTGCTGCAGTGTTTCTTCTTTCTTCTTTCTTATGTTCTTATGTATTCGGCAGGCTGGCTGGCTTTGGCTGTCTCTGGCTGTCTCTCTATCTGTCTATAACTCTGTCTATATCTCTATCTGTCCATATCTTTGTCTGTCTATATCTTTGTCTGTCTATATCTTTATCTGTCTATATCTTTGTCTGTCTATATCTTTGTCTGTCTATATCTTTGTCTGTCTATATATCTATCTATATCTATATGTCCTATATCTCTGTCTTTCTCTCACATGTATACATAAGTACAGTTATTATACATAGTGTAAATTACCTAGGATAACCCAAAAATTCCAGGCAAAGTGCTGTACAATGCTTGTAGATATAATACATAATAAGCATGGAAACCCCTGGCAAGTAATACGCATCATCACTTCTGCATCATGTATAATACCTGTTTGCTTATGAGACACACTCTGAGACTGAGACAAGCAGATGGAAAGACATACACAGGCAGACAGATAAGCAGAGTTAGACAGACATAAGCAGAGCTAGACAGACAGATAGATAGACAGACAGACAGATAGACAGAGAGAGAGATACAGACAGACAGACAGATACAGACAGACAGACAGATAGACAGACAGACAGATAGACAGACACAGATAGACAGACAGACAGATATTGAAAAAGGGAGGGTTCCCTCCAGCGCTGCTGACATTTATCAAATGTCACTGGGCTCTCAAAAGTTATCTGACACTTGTCAACACACCATTCTTCAAGGAGTTTCATATACTCCAGGCACACAGGCAGACAGAATGACAGATAAGCAGAGCTAGACAGACAGATAGACAGACAGATCCAGACAGATAGACAGACAGATCCAGACAGACAGACAGACAGATACAGACAGATAGATAGATAGACAGACAGACAGACAGACAGATAGAGTGAAAAAGCAAGGGTTCCCTGCACACATTCATTCATCAATGTCACTGCCTTATCAGTAGTTATCTGGCAATTGTCATAACACCATTCTTCAAGGAGTTTCATATATATATATACAGTGGTACCTCGAGTTACGATGGTCCCCAAAATCGCCCTTTTATGTAAGTTTATTTTTTTAAATGCTTTTGTAAGTATATTTTTGGGGGTGTAAAAGGACTAGTCTATTTTACATTATTCCTTATGGGGATAAATTCGTTTGGTAATGGCACTTGAACAGCATTCTCGAACGAAAAAATATCGTAACTCGAGGTACCACTGTACTTCTTATATATTTATAGACAATAGTAAATGACCAAGGCAGGTGAAACTGTTCACCTGTTGGTGTGATTGTGACTATTTGAGTACTATTTCAGTACATAATATTAGTGTTAGAACAAAGATTGGCTATGAAATCACAAGAACTATTGTAAATTGTAATTATCAGAACATAAAAATTATATAAATTAAAATAAAAACTAGAAAAAAAGTATATCAGCATTCTGCAAGCGGCAGGACTTGATGTTGCCATCAGGTGAGCATCCAGTACCAAATTGGCGGGCTTATATCTCGGTAAGTACTGGCCCAATTTTTTTTTTTAGCCTATCCTGTTTATAAAAATGTGCTCTTCATTTAAAAAAAAAAAATGATTTTGATTTTTTTCAAAATATTCGGTCAGCTACGCGAGTGAACGTATATCTACGTGTGGACAGTTTAAGGGTTAAATGCAGTCATATTATGTGTGTTGCTAGTGATCAATCTCTAGCAATAAACAGACAAGACTGCCCCCTTTTCATTCTCTTTTCCTGCCTTCGTTACACTACATGCTGTACTACTTTTATATTTTTCCTCTCACTCCTTGCACAATATGGAACATTTCTTAGTTATAAGTATACATCATTATACTTCTGTAGTATTTTCAGAAGTTTTATCCACAGTAAATTTCAGTCAGTAATATGAGGTTATTGGGCTGGGAATGTAATAGTAATAATAATAATAAATAAATTTTATTTCAGCATGATACAATGTTTGTACAAAGGAGAAGGACATTTGGGTGTACATACTGAAAGCCCTTTGTATTCAGAGCATTTAGGGTAACTTGGGATCATTGTTGGTGAATGAACTTGAATGCTGAAAAATGTATTTAACCCTTTCACTCTCTCTTATGTAGTTCTACATAATCGGCTTGACTAAGCTTCTGGAGAGCACAACATTGCAACAATAAAATGTTGCATTAGTTGCACATGTGCCCTTTTACCTAACAGCATTTAGCTTGTCTTCCAGTGCATCCAAGACCATAGGCAGGAGTGACCTGCTGTAAACCCATGCATCCTTCGATTGTGTTTTAGTTGCAATTCCATGTGATTGGCTGTCTTGCTTCGTAGGTTCCATTTAAAGATTTTGATAATGTGTGAAATTAGCACTGTTGGTCTGTAATAGGGATGTATTGGATGTGAAAATTTAGATATCTGCGGATGCGGATGTGTACGTATATGGATGTCTTACTTATTTCGCGGATGTGGATGCAGATGTAAGAAATTTTGCGGATGTTCTGCAGATGTTGATGCGGATGTAAGAAATTGTGCGGATGCTCTGCGGATTTCGGATGCAGATATCTGTTTACAGTAAGATGCAGATGTAAGAAATTGTGCGGATGTTCCACAGATGCGGATGAGGATATCCAATACATCACTAGTCTGTAATTCTTTGCAATTTCTTTACTGCCACCTTTGTGAAGTAAGGTAGTATCAGTGGTTTTCAATGACTGTAGAATGACACCAATATCCAGGCTTCTAAATAAAATACTAAAGGCCTGAGATAATATTTTTTTGCATTTTTTTGTGAATATGAAGTTTCACATGTATGGTCGTAGGGCAGAATGCATGAGCATGCTGTTGATGGCTTCTTCAAAGTCAATTGGGAATAGGGCTACATCAGAAATTGTGGGGGTCATTAGTGTTTTGAATCTCATTCATTCTTTGTTCATAAATGGAGGGAATATTTCCCCTTGCATCTAAATTTGTTGACACAGCCAATGATATGGAACAAATTATGAATATGGATTGTGGAACATGAAAATTTGAATTACTAAATGCTTTTACTTGCTTTTTTGCTTATGATTCTGTAATATGACAGCAAATTGGTTACAACGGTGGTAAGTTGATAGTGATTATGTAACTTTGATAATGTTAGAAATGGTATATGTTGAAAATACTGAAAAATTAAATAGGTCTATTTCTTTGTTAATATGGAAAACAAATAAGCCTTACTGTTTGTATGTGTACTGTAACATTTTTGTATCTTGAGATTTTTTCGAAAGATAGAATTATTTTGTTCTGTGCTTATTGAATATGCATTATACAAAAAGATGCTGTATTTGTACATTTATATATACAGAACAAAAAGGCACAATATCATGACTGGAACAATATACAAACAACCCACACACAGGAGAGAGGAGCTTACCATGATGTTTCAGTCTGACATTGTAGGTACTAATTCAGTAATATCCTAAAAGCCTTGTTTGAGTGTTAATGAAAGTCATTTTTATTTCAGCTGTTGTATTCACGTGGAACTTTAGTTGAACTTCTCATCTCTTCCAATGTTGCAAGGTAGGAATCTTGCACATTGTCTCAAGAGTTTCATTACAGTGCTTCTTTTGCTCTTCAGTCATTGATTTAACAATACACAATAACCAGTAATCATAAAATTCATCATTTTTTATTGTCTCTTTGGTCTTTATTTGCAATGCAGTATTTCATACCTGTTGTATTGCTATATTTCAAGTAATGTAACCCTGAGCAAACCTTAACAGACAAAATCTGTAACCAGACACCATCCAGAAATAACAGAAAAAGTCCATTAAATCCAAAATTGTCTGATTTTGTTGAGGTCTACTGGGTAAATTTATTTTTGGATTTAACCCTTTAACTGTGTCCGACACACTAGTACGCAGGTGCTGGTACTGTGTCTGACATACTAATACGCTCCATTTTTGTACCCACAAATCTGTCACCTGCCAATATTTTTTACCTCAGGGCAACTCTTTGGGTCTTCTTCCATCTATTCAAACATATAAAAAAAATCTAAGGTTATCTTGGTTAACCCTTTCGGGGTCGGTGTCATACTAGTACGTTTTACGAGCAGGGGTTGGTGCCGTACTAGTACGCGTAAATTCTACCGGCTTCAAAATAAGCAGGAAACGGCTGGTAGGCCTACATATGAAAGAATGGCTCTATGTGGTCAGTGTGCACAGTATAAAAAAAATCCTGCACCACACACTGCATAATGAGAAAAAAAAACTCTGACCGTTTTTTTCGTTTAAAACAGCGACTTTGCAGTCTATTTTCGTATGGTATTTACAGTCATCCCTTGGTTTTTTATTTTCCCAGTTTTCGCTGATTTTTGTTTTCGCCGACTTTTTTCAGGGAAAATTTGTCTCAGTTTTCGCCGATTGTTTTAGTTTTCGCCGACCGTATGGGACCTGTCCACCAGTGCCGCGCACATACAAAGGCCGTAGGCCCGCCACCCACGCACATTGTCACGCAGTCTAGCATTGTTTATGCTTGAGTGAACATCACCCCAGGAGTTCATACAAAACATTTATTAACAATTCATTCTTTTTGGCCCTTGATTATTGTGTGTGACTACTAAATAAGTTACCATGGGTCCAAAGAAAGCTCCTAGTGCCAGTTCTTTGGTAAAGAAAGTGAGGAACACTGTAGAAATGAAGAAAGAAATAATAGAAAAATATGATAATGAAAGTGAGAAACACGATGGAGTTTTAAGAGTGTAGCAGGCATGCAGGGAGTGTAACATGCATGCAGGGAGTGTAGCATGTATGCAGGGAGTGTAGCATGTATGCAGGGAGTGTAGCATGTATGCAGGGAGTGTAGCATGTATGCAGGGAGTGTAGCATGTATGCAGGGAGTGTAGCATGTATGCAGGGAGTGTAGCATGTATGCAGGGAGTGTAGCATGTATGCAGGGAGTGTAACAGGTATGCAGGGAGTGTAGCAGGTATGCAGAGAGTGTAGCATGTATGTAGGGAGTGTAGCATGTATGCAGGGAGTGTAGCAGGTATGCAGGGAGTGTAGCAGGTATGCAGGGAGTGTAGCAGGTATGCAGGGAGTGTAGCATGTATGCAGGGAGTGTAGCATGTATGCAGGGAGTGTAGCATGTATGCAGGGAGTGTAGCAGGTATTCAGGGAGTGTAACATGTATGCAGGGAGTGTAGCATGTATGCAGGGAGTGTAACAGGTATGCAGGGAGTGTAACATGTATGCAGGGAGTGTAGCATGTATGCAGGGAGTGTAACAGGTATGCAGGGAGTGTAGCAGGTATGCAGGGAGTGTAGCATGTATGCAGGGAGTGTAGCAGGTATGCAGGGAGTGTAACATGTATGCAGGGAGTGTAGCATTTATGCAGGGAGTGTAGCATGTATGCAGGGAGTGTAGCATGTATGCAGGGAGTGTAACAGGTATGCAGGGAGTGTAGCATGTATGCAGGGAGTGTAGCAGGTATGCAGGGAGTGTAGCAGGTATGCAGGGAGTGTAGCAGGTATGCAGGGAGTGTAGCATGTATGCAGGGAGTGTAGCATGTATGCAGGGAGTGTAGCAGGTATGCAGGGAGTGTAGCAGGTATGCAGGGAGTGTAGCAGGTATGCAGGGAGTGTAGCATGTATGCAGGGAGTGTAGCAGGTATGCAGGGAGTGTAACATGTATGCAGGGAGTGTAGCATGTATGCAGGGAGTGTAGCATGTATGCAAGGAGTGTAGCATGTATGCAGGGAGTGTAACAGGTATGCAGGGAGTGTAGCAGGCAGGGAGGGAGTGTAGCAGGCAGGGAGGGAGTGTAGCAGGCATGCAGGGAAGTGACCCCGGATAAGGACTTGGTACCTAAATTCCTTATGGAAGGGGATTCCCCTTCCAAAAAATAGGGTCTCTTCTCTCTCCCCTCCTCCCTCTCTTCCATCCAGCAACATCAGTCTTCAATAAATGTAAGTGCCACATAGAGTTCATTCATTTTTGCATGTAAATCTATCTTTAAGGCCCCCCCCCCAAATTTTTTTTTTCCAAACTTCTGGGTTTCTGGAACCGATTAATTGAATTTCCATTATTTCTTATGGGGAAAATAGTTTTGGTTTTCGCTGATTTTGGTTTTAGCCGATCCATCTGGAACGGATTAAAATCGAAAACCGAGGGATGACTGTATTGATGTACAGTGGAACCCCGGTTAACGAAAAAAAATCATTGCAGAAGCCTGCTCAAGTGCCATTACCAAACGAATTTACTATCTTAAGAAAAAATGTCATTTAGGTTAGTCTATTTCAGACCCCCAAAAATACACTTCCACATAATTGCACGATTTCCGGGGTGTTCGTTAACCGGGGTTCCACTGTATTCTCGTTTTCTTGGTCTCATATGATAGAATGGAAGATATATTACAGAAATAGAGATGATTTTGATTGGTTTGACAATGGCGAGTACCTTGAAATTGAGCTCAAAGTAGCGAAAATGTTCGATTTTCGCTGATGTTCAAGAGTAAACAAATCACACCATGCGTCCAATATACATCAACTGGCGAGTCTAATATTCTTGCACAAGTGCACTGATATTATTTATACCATTTTTACAATGATGCAGTTGTATACATAACAGTAAATCTTCTATTTTTTGTGAGAATAAAAATTCAAAATGGAAAGCAAAAGTAATGTAAGACGTGACTAATGAACAGAGAAGATGTTATTTTAGTGCCAGGAATGTCTGCCTTGTTTATTCTGGACCCTATTTTGAAATTGGCATCATTTGAAATTTGTGTGAAATTGGCTAAATTGCCATTTTCTGACCACTATTTTGAGTAGTTGAAATTGGTAAATAGGCAGTTTCTTGTACTCAATCGATAGAAGAAATGGAGTTCTAGTGAAATAGCTATAATTTTAGTAGACTGAAACATTGGAATTTGCCGAAAATAGGGCTCAAAGTGGGCGAAATCGCCGATGCATAAATATCATTGATACTGCTAACTTCGCGAAAGCATAATTCCGTTAGTTTTCGATTAAATTTTATAATTTTGGTGGCATTATGATTGGAAAAAGATTCTCTATCATTTCATAAGAAAAAAGAATTTATTTTTTTTCCGAAAAATTTACGACCCTGAGAACGAGTTTCGGAGAGGGTCCTGAAACTCCCAAAGGGTTAATTAAGTGTATTCTAAACTAACCACTCTGTAATCCGGCAAACTGACTAATCCAGCACACTACAGGTCCCAATGATGCTGGATTAGTGATGGCCGACCTGTACGTACTAGGTAGTATGGAAGTTATTCTGTAATTTTCTTGCATTGCTGTTAGTAGATATGTAATAAACTTCAAAATAACACCAAAGATTGTTGTGAAAATTTTTTAATTATGCACAGGGCATTATCATTATTAAATGAGTAAATTTTAAGTTTGGCAAAGATAATATAAGTGACACTGAAGGTTTGTACAGGTATGCAGAGTTCAAGTGCATCACTCGTGTCCTTACCTGGGTGGCATCTGGGGAGGGCGAGGGTAATTTGTTGGTGGTCCCGTGTACCCGCAGCGATGTCTTCACTGCAGACACTGTCTCTCTCATAGAAAAAAGACTCCTTATGAAGTTTTTAGAGTTTTGTCACAGCTATGAAGAGAATCCTGAGCAGCTAGAAGGTAAGTTTAACTATTTCTTGCATTGTTATTAGAAAATAAGTGACAGGCATTTTTCTTTTTTTAACAAACCACATGGAGTACATACCTTGCACTTATGAAAAATCAAAAGTTCTGGTATGGATATTTTGATAGGGAAGTTATATTAATTCCTTATGATACTCATGAGTATAAAAGCATAATGTAAGGTGTAAATTAATGCCTTTTCTATTAAACTGTTGAAAAACAAATATTACGAGTGCACGTCCATTGACTTGAATGTTAGGAAACATCACAAAATGATGTACAATATATTAGCATATTTATTATTATTTTTTTTTTATTAACACATCGGCCGATTCCCACCAAGGCAGGGTGGCCCGAAAAAGAAAAACTTTCATTATCATTCACTCCATCACTGTCTTGCCAGAGGGGTGCTTTACACTACAGTTATAAAACTGCAACATTAACACCCCTCCTTCAGAGTGCAGACACTGAATCCCTTCATAAATGTTACTTTGCTCACACTCCAACAGCACGTCAAGTATTAAAAACCATTTGTCTCCATTCACTCCTATCAAATACGCTCACACATGCTTGCTGGAAGTCCAAGCCCCTCGCACACAAAACCTCCTTTACCCCCTCCCTCCAACCTTTCCTAGACCGACCCCTACCCCGCCTTCCCTTCACTACAGATTTATACACTCTCGAAGTCATTCTGTCTCGTTCCATTCTCTCTACATGTCCGAATCACCTCAACAACCCCTCCTCAGCTCTCTGGATAATAGTTTTGGTAATCCCGCACCTCCTCCTAATTTCCAAACTCCGAATTCTCTGCATTATATTCACACCACACATTGACCTCAGACATGACATCTCCATTGCCTCCAGCCTTCTCCTCATTGCAACATTCATCACCCATGCTTCACACCCATATAAGAGTGTTGGTATAACTATACTCTCATATATTCCCCTCTTTACTTCCATGGACAATGTTCTTTGTCTCCACAGACTCCGAAGTGCTCCACTCACCCTTTTCCCCTCATCAATTCTATGATTCACCTCATCCTTCATAGACCCATCTGCTGACATGTCCACTCCCAAATATCTGAATACATTCACCTCCTCCATACTCTCTCCTTCCAATCTGATATCCAATCTTTCATCACCTAATCTTTTTGTTATCCTCATCACCTTACTCTTTCCTATATTTGCGTGCAATATATATTATATATATATTAGTGTAGATAAATGGTATTGGGCAGATAAATTAGTGTAGATAAATGGTATTGGAGGTATTGGATAGATGGCGGGAATATTTTGAGGAACTTTTAAATGTCGATGAAAAAAGGGAGGCAGTAATTTCATGCACTGGCCAGGGAGGTATAACATCGTTTAGGAGTGAAGAAGAGCAGGTTGTGAGTGTGGGGGAGGTGTGTGAGGCATTACGTAGAATGAAAGGGGGTAAAGCAGCTGGAACTGACAGGATAATGACAGAAATGTTAAAAGCAAGGGGGGATATAGTGTTGGAGTGTTTGGTATTGTTGTTTAACCCTTTCAGGGTTATTGACGTACTAGTACGGCTTACGCCCTGGGGTTATTGACGTACTAGTACGCCTAAATTCTAGCGCCCTCAAATCAAGCAGAAACAGGCTGTTAGGCCTAGATGTGATAGAATGGGTCTGTGCGGTCAGTGTGCGCAGTATAAAAAAATTCCTGCACCACACAGTGCATAATGAGGAAAATAAAACTCTGACCGTGTTTTTGGTTTAAAACAGCGACTTTGCAGTCTATTTTCGTATGGTATTTATTGATGTATTCTCGTTTTCTTGGTCTCATTTGATAGACTGGAAGATATATTACAGAAATAGAGATGATTTTGATTGGTTTGACAACGACAAGTACCTTGAAATTGAGCTCAAAGTAGTGAAAATGTTCGATTTTTGACGATGTTCAAGAGTAAACAAATCACACCATGCATCCAATACACATCAACTGGCGAGTCTAATATTCATGCACAAGTGCTATAATATTATTTATACCATTTTTACAATGATGCAGTTGTATACATAACAGTAAATCTTCTATTTGTTTGCGAGAATAAAAATTCAAAATGAAAAGCAAAAGTAATGTAAGAGGGGCCTGGAAACGTGACAAATGAACAGAGAAGACGTTATTTTAGTGCCAGGAATGTCTGCCTTGTTTATTCTGGACATTATTTTGAAATTGGCATCGTTTGAAATTTGTGTGAAATTGGCCAAATTGCCATCTTCTGACCACTATTTTGGGTAGTTGTAATAGGTAAATAGGCAGTTTCTTGTATTCAATCGATAGAAGAAATGGAGTTCTAGCGAAATAGCTCTAATTTTAGTTGCCTGAAACATTGGAATTTGCCGAAAATAGGGCTCAAAGTGGGCGAAATCGCTGATGCGTAAGTGTCATGGCTGCCGCTAACTTCGCGAAAGCATAATTCCGTTAGTTTTCGATCAAATTTCATACTTTTTGTGGCGTTATGATCGGAAAAAGATTCTCTATCATTTCATAAGAAAAAATATTTTTTTTATTTTTTTTAAATTCTTGGACCCTGAGAACGAGTTTTGGAGACCCCCCTTGGACCCTGAAAGGGTTAATAAATGTATGAAAGAGGGGAAGGTACCTAGGGATTGGCAGAGAGCAAGTATAGTTCCTTTATATAAAGGGAAGGGGGATAAAAGAGATTGTAAGAATTATAGGGGAATAAGTTTACTGAGTATACCAGGTAAAGTGTATGGCAGGGTTATTATTGAAAGAATTAGAGGTAAGACAGAGTAGGATTGCAGATGAGCAAGGAGGATTTAGAGTGGGTAGGGGATGTGTAGATCAAGTGTTTACATTGAAGCATATATGTGAACAGTACAGTGGTACCTCGAGTTACGATATTTTTTCGTTCGAGAATGCTGTTCGAGTGCCATTACCAAACGAATTTATCCCCATAAGGAATAATGTAAAATAGACTAGTCCTTTTACACCCCCAAAAATATACCTACAAAAGCATTTAAAAAAATAAACTTACATAAAAGGGCAATTTTGGGGACCATCGTAACTCGAGGTACCACTGTATTTAGATAAAGGTAGGGAATTTTTCATTGCATTTATGGATTTAGAAAAGGCATAAGATAAGAGTGGATAGGGAAGCAATGTGGCAAATGTTTCAAGTGTATGGAATAGGTAGTAAGTTGGTGAAGGCTGTAAAGAGTTTTTATGAGGATAGTGAGGCTCAGGTTAGGGTGTGTATGAGAGAGGGAGATTACTTCCCGGTAAAAGTAGGTCTTAGACAGGGATGTGTAATGTCACCATGGGTGTTTAATATATTTATAGATGGGGTTGTAAAAGAAGTAAATGCTAGGGTGTTGGGGAGAGGGGTGGGATTAAATTATGGGGAATTAAGTGTAAAATGGGAGTTGACACAGTTACTTTTTGGTGATGATACTGTGCTTATGGGAGATTCTAAAGAAAAGTTGCAAAGGTTAGTGGATGAGTTTGGGAGGGTGTGTAAAGGTAGAAAGTTGAAAGTGAACATAGATAAGAGTAAGGTGATGAGGGTATCAAATGATTTAAATAAAGAAAAATTGGATATCACATTGGAGGAAAATAATTTGGGCCTCAAGTGCCTCCTGATAATGGACAATGCTCCTTGTCATCCTCCAGACTTGGAAGAGCAAATTGTGAAGGATTATGGAAGAAGTGAATATTTTTAGATATTTGGGAGTTGACTTGTCAACAGATGGGTTTATGAAGGATGAGGTTAACCATAGAAAAAAGGTGAGTGGTGTGTTGAGATATCTGTGGAGACAAATAAACGTTATTCATGGAGGCAAAGAAGGGAATGTACGAAAGTATAGTGTTACCAACACACTTATATGGGTGTGAAGCATGGGTTGCAAATGCTGCAGCGAGGAAGCGGCTGGAGGCAGTGGAGATGTCCTGTCTAAGGGCAATGTGTGGTGTAAATATTATGCAGAAAATTTGGAGTGTGGAAATTACTAGGAGGTGTGGAGTTACTAAAAGTATATGTCAGAGGGCTGAAGAGGGGTTGTTGAGGTGGTTTGGTCATTTAGAAAGAATGGATCAAAGTAGAATGACTTGGAGAGAGTATAAATCTGTAGGGGAAGGGAGGCGGGGTAGGGGTCGTCCTCGAAAAGGTTGGAGGGAGGTGGTAAAGGAGGTTTTGTGGACGAGGGGCTTGGACTTCCAGCAAGTATGTGTGAGCATCTTAGAGATGAGTGAATGGAGACGAATGGTTTTTGGGACCTGACAAGCTGTTGGAGTGTGAGCAGGGTAATATTTTGTGAAGGGATTGAGGGAAACCAGTTAATTGGACTTGAGTCCTGGAAATGGGAAGTACAATGCCTGCACTTTAAAGGAGGGATCTGGGATAGTGACAGTTGGGATTGACTTATTCTCAGCTGTCATATCTGAGCGCCTCTGCAAAGACAGTGATTATGTATTAGTGAGGAGAAAGTGTTGAATGATGAATGTATTTTCTTTTTGGGGATTTTCTTTCTTTTTGGGTCACCCTGTCTCGGTGGGAGACAGCCGACTTGTTAAAAAAAAAAATGGTTCAGAGAATTGACAAGTCTGATCTTCACCATTCTTCTTTATACAGAGGACCCCAGGATTACGATGACGTCGGATTACGCTAAATTCGGTTAGCGATACATTTTTCCGTAAAAATATTGGCTCAGTATACGATGATCCGCTCGGAATACGCTATTCGTCTTAGACGCGTACATGCCCTGGAACGGCACAACGCGCCATCCAGAGTCAGTGTGCCATTGTTTACCAGCAAGTGAGCACCACCCCCGCCACCCACGCATTCATACCATACATTTTGTCATTATTCCATTGTTTTTAGTGCTTGCAACTGCTATATAAGCCACCATGGGTCCAAAGAAAGCTCCTAGTGCCAGCCCTGTGGTAAAGAGGATGAGAAATACGGTAGAACCGAAGAAGGAGATAATAGCAAATTATGAAAGTGAAGTGTGTATCGCTGAGCTGGCCAGACTGTATGGAAAAGCCTATTCAACCATCGCTACCATTGTGGCCAAAGGAAATAAAATCAAGGAAGCGGTTGTTGCGAAAGGTGCAAATATGATCACAAAACAGAGATCGCAAGTGCTGGAAGATGTGGAAAATTTGTTATTGGTGTGGATCAAGGAGAAACAATTAGCAGGAGATAGTGTTATGCAGGCAATAATATCTGAAAAGCAAGGCAATTGCATGATGATCTCATCAAGAAAATGCCTGCAATGAGTGCTGAAGTGAACGATTAAAGCCAGCAAAGGCTGGTTTGACAGATTTAAGAAGCGTAGTGGCATACACAGTGTAATAAGGCATTGTGAGGCAGCTAGTTCTGACAAAAGTGCAGCTAAAAAATATGTTCATGAATTCAAAAGCTATGTAGAGGCTGAAGAATTTAAACCCCAACAAGTGTTTAATTGTGACGAAACAGGCCTGTTTTGGAAGAAAATGCCAAACAGGACCTTCATTACACAGGAGGAAAAGGCACTGCCAGGACACAAGCCTATGAAAGACAGGCTAACTCTGATGTTGTGTGCTAATGCTATTGGGGATTTCAAAGTCAAGCCTTTAGTGGTGTATCACCTGAAAATCCCCTAGTGTTTAAGAGATGCAGTGTAGCAAAGGCTAATTTGTGTGGATGTGGAAGTCTAACAATAAGGGAAATTTTCTTAGATTGGTTCCATGAAGTATTTGGCCCCAGTGTGGAGAAATATCTCGAGGAAAATAATTTAGGCCTCAAGTGCCTCCTGATAATGGACAATGCTCCTTGTCATCCTCCAGACTCGGAAGAGCAAATTGTGGAGGACTTTAAGTTCATCAAAGTGAAGTTCTTGCTTCCTAATACCACTCCTCTCCTCCAGCCAATGGACCAGCAAGTCATTTGTAACTTCAAAAAACTCTACACCAAAGCAATGTTTCTAAAGTGCTTTGAAGTGACCACAGACATTAATTTGACCCTAAAAGAGTTTTAGAAAGATCATTTCAATATCCTGCATTGTGTAAACCTTATAGGTAAGGTTTGGGAGGGAGTGACTACCAGGACTTTGAACTCTTCCTGGAGAAAATTGTGGCCAGACTGTGTCGAAGAGAGGGATTTTGAAGGTTTTTGGGATGAGCATCAGAATCCTGAGCCTGTTGTGGAAGACATTGTGGCACTGGGCAAGTCCATGGGGTTGGATGTTAGTACCGAGGATGTGGAAGAGTTGGTGGAGGAGGACAATGAAGAAATAACCACTGAAGATCTGCAAGAGCTTCAACAGCAACAGCAACAACAGACCACAGTTCAGGAAAATGGTTCAGAGGAGGAGGAGGAACAGAGATGGAGGAAGGGGCCTTCTTCAGTGATTAAGGAGATTTGTGGAATGTGGAGCAGGGTGCAAGGCTTTATGGATGAATATCACCCTAACAAAGCTGTTGCAGGCCATGCTGGCAACATGTACAATGACACTGTGGTGTCCCATTTCAGGGAAGTTTTAAAGAAACGCCAGACACAGAGCTCCCTGGACAGATTTTTTGTGAGAGAGAGTTCCGGTGACTCTCAAGCTGGTCCTAGTGGCATTAAAAGAAAAAGGCCAGTAACCCCAGAAAAGAACTTGGTACCTGCAGTGTTAATGGAAGGGGATTCCCCTTCCAAACACTAGCAACTCCTCCATCCTTCCCCCTCCTCCCATCTTCCACACATCAACAACTCTTCAATAAAGGTAAGTGACATGTTATTGTACTACAGTATTAAATTATGTATATTTCTCATTGTTTTCTATGTAATTTAATGTCTATATGTTGTACTAAAAGAATTTATTTTAATACTTTTGGGTGTCTGGAACGAATTAATTTAATTTCCATTATTTCTTATGGGGAAAATAGATTTGGATTAAGTTATTTTCGGTTTAAGTTAAGCCCTCTGGAACAGATTAATAGCATAATCCGGGGGTCCACTGTATAGGACTGATGAAGCCACTGTGTGGCGAAACGTTTCCTCATTAAAGATACCCAAGTGTTGAATATGTTTTTTATTTTATTTATTATTTTATTAACACATCGGCCGATTCCCACCAAGGCAGGGTGGCCCGAAAAAGAAAAACTTTCATCATCATTCACTCCATCACTGTCTTGCCAGAAGGGTGCTTTACACTACAGTTATAAAACTGCAACATTTACACCCCTCCTTCAGAGTGCTGGCACTGTACTTCCCATCTCCAGAACTCAAGTCCGGCCTGCCGGTTTCCCTGAATCCCTTCATAAATGTTACTTTGCTCACACTCCAACAGCACGTCAAGTATTAAAACCATATGCCTCCATTCACTCTATCAAATACGCTCACACATGCTTGCTGGAAATCCAAGCCCCTCGCACACAAAACTTCCCTTTACCCCCTCCCTCCAACCTTCCTAGGCCGACCCCTACCCCGCCTTCCCTCCACTACAGATTTATACACTCTCGAAGTCACTCTGTCTCGTTCCATTCTCTCTACATGTCCAAACCACCTCAACAACCCCTCCTCAGCTCTCTGGACAATCGTTTTGGTAATCCCGCACCTCCTCCTAATTTCCAAACTCCGACCTCTCGCATTATATTCACACCACACATTGACCTCAGACATGACATCTCCACTGCCTCCAGCCTTCTCCTCGTTGCAACATTCATCACCCATGCTTCACACCCATATAAGAGCGTTGGTATAACTATCTCATACATTCCCTCTTTTACTTCCATGGACAAGGTTCTTTGTCTCCACAGACTCGAAGTGCTCCACTCACCCTTTTCCCCTCATCAATTCTATGATTCACCTCATCCTTCATAGACCCATCCGCCGACATGTCCACTCCCAAATATCTGAATACATTCACCTCCTCCATACTCTCTCCCTCCAATCTGATATCCAATCTTTCGTCACCTATTCTTTTTGTTATCCTCATCACCTTACTCTTTCCTATATTCACTTTCAATTTTCTTCTTTTACACACCCTACCAAATTCATCCACCAACCTCTGCAGCTTCTCTTCAGAATCTCCCAAAAGCACAGTGTCATCAGCAAAAAGCAACTGTGACAACTCCCACTTTGTATTTGCTTTATCTTTTAGCCCAACACCTCTTGCCAAGACCTCGATTACTTCTCTTACAACCCCATCTATAAATATATTGAACAACCACGGTGACATCACACATCCTTGTCTAAGGCCCACTTTTACTGGGAAATAGTCCCTTCCCTCCTACACACTCTAACCTGAGCCTCACTATCCTCATAAAAACTCTTCACTGCTTTCAGTAACCTTCCTCCTATTCCATACACCTGCAACATCTGCCACATTGCCCCCTATCTACCCTATCATATGCCTTTTCCAAATCCATAAATGCCACAAAACATCTTTACCCTTATCCAAATACTGTTCACCTATATGTTTCACTGTAAACACTTGGTCACACACCCCCTACCTTTCCTAAAGCCCCTTGTTCATCTGCTATCCTGCTTTCTGTTTTACTCTTAATTTTTCAATAATAACTCTACCATACACTTTACCAGGTACACTCAACAGACTTATTCCCCATAATTTTTGCACTCTTTTTTGTCCCCTTTGCCTTTATACAAAGGAACAATACACGCTCTCTGCCAATCCCTAGGTACCTTACCCTCTTCCATACATTTATTAAATAATAGCACCAACCACTCCAAAATTATATCCCCACCTGCTTTTAACATTTCTATCTTTATCCCATCAATCCCAGCTGCCTTACCCCCTTTCATTCTACCCACTGCCTCACGAACTTCCCCTACACCCACAACTGGCTCTTCCACACTCCTACAAGATGTTATTCCTCCTTGCCCTACACAGAAATCACAGCTTCCCTGTCTTCATCAACATTTAACAATTCCTCAAAATATTCTCTCCATCTTCCCGATACCTCTAACTCTCCATTTAATAACTCTCCTCTCCTATTTTTAACTGTCAAATCCATTTGTTCTCTAGGCTTCCTCAACTTATTAATCTCATTCCAAAACTTTTTTCTTATTTTCAACAAAATTTGCTGATAACATCTCACCCACTCTCTCATCTGCTCTCTTTTACATTGCTTCACCACTCTTTTAACCCTCTTTTTCCTCCATATACTCTTCCCTCCTTGCATCACTTCTACTTTGTAAAACCTCCTATGCTAACTTTTTCTCCCTTACTACTCTCTTTACATCATCATTCCACCAACCGCTCCTTTTCCCTCCCGCACCCACTCGCCTGTAACCACAAACTTCTGCTGAACACTCTAACACTACATTTTTAAATCTACCCCATACATCTTCGACCCCATTGCCTACACTTTCACTAGCCCATCTATCCTCCAATACTTGTTTATATCTTACCCTAACTGCCTCCTTTTTAGTTTATAAACCTTCACCTCTTTTTACTTACTGATTCTATTTTCCTTGTATCCCATCTACCTTTTACTCCCACTGTAGCTATAACTAAAAAGTGATCTGATATATCTGTAGCCCTCTATAAACATGTATATGTATCTAATTTTTATATTAATAAATCTATAACAAAAAAGAAGATAGAGAGATAGGAAAGGGAATGCCATTGAATATGTATCTAATTTATATATTAATAAATCTATAACAAAATGAAGATAGAGAGATAGGAAAGGGAATGCCATTAGATATAGGTGGATGGGCTGACTACTATATTCATGAATTCTGTTTTTCAGAATATTCAGACAAGTTATTTGTTGACTTCCTAAAGTCCCGCAAGCTCACTGACAATCTAATTCACTTTGTTATGGAATCTATCGCCATGGTATCAAGAGAAGCTTCATGAGAGAAGGATTAGAGAGGATGAAGTTGTTTCTCACAAGTTTGGGGCGCTATGGGGCAACACCTTCCTCTTCTCATGTATGGGTGTGGGGAACTTCCTCAGGCTTTCTGCAGGTAAAGAGTATTTTATACTTTCTTTGTTCATGTAAAATGTGTTGATGGCTCAAGTATGGTAAATGTGTCATTGCACTTTGTGTTGTAATTAACCTAAAGGATGGGTTTTGGGATATTTGCTGTTTAGGTGACATCTAAACTGTCATATCTGCACACCTCTGGCACGACAGGGAAAGTGTGAATGATGGTAAAGTCTCTCTTTTGGGTGACCCTGCCTCAGTAGAAGACAGCCCGATGGCTGTCTCACACTGAGGCAGGGTGTCCCGTATGTGCTCAAGTCTTTATTCATTGTTTTCAAATTAAACTGTGACAAAATTGAAAATGCTGCAAAATTCATTCCATAATAGATTGTAAATTCCTCTATTACATTTCATAATAAAGATTTTTTTCCTTAGTTTAGAATGGAGCTAGGCAGACAGATTTGGTAAATTTGTTTCTAAACCTCTGATACTGACTTCGTACATACTGTATTGTAGTAACTTCACAGCACTCCTATAATAAAAAATTTCCTCATTGTTTGAACAGTTTGGGCTGGAGTTTTATAGATGCTTTGTTGTTCTGTATATTGTACAGGAATCATTTGCAGAACGAGCCTTTCCTGATGTAGCTCCTAGATTGTTCAGCAGGTTGCCTATGTCTGTTAACAGTTAATGTTCTTTCTTCATTGTTATTGTTGCATTTATGGCTTGATGTGTGAACACTTTTGAATTTTTTGAAAGAATGGGTGCTCAAGAACAAATTCCCAAATTATTAATATTTTTTTTTTAACCCTTAAACAGTCCAAACGTATATATACATTCTTATCGCTAGTGCCCCAAACGTATATATACGTTTTATTTTTCCTGCCTCCAAATTTGGCACGATTGGCCTGAGATGCCTGGTCAGCATAGAATGGGTCTTAACACTCTGTGTGCACTGTATTAAAAAAATCTGGGACCACTTAGGACCTTGTGGGAGCACCAGTTAAATTGAGCACCAGCTAGAGCAAACAGTGCGGCAAACACCAAGGATTCACTGATGTCATGCCATATTAACATTCCCCTTTTAAGAGGAAAGTGATGTCGGCAGGCTGGCTGGCTGGCCACCTGGCTGGCTGGTTGGCCACCTGGCTGGCTGGCTGACTGGCTGGCCACCTGGCTGGCTGGCTGGCCACTTGGTTGGCTGGCCACTTGGTTGGCTGGCCAGCTGGCTGTCTCTATCTCCGTCTCTTTGTCTCTATCTGTATCTATCTCACAGGAACACATACGTAAATACAATTATACATAGTGTAAATTACCAAGGATAACCCAAAAAATCCAGACAAAGTGCTATACAGTGGACCCCCGGATTATGATATTAATCCGTTCCAGAGGGCTTAGCGTAAACCGAAAATATCGTAATCTGAATATTTTCCCCATAAGAAATAATGGAAATAAAATTAATCTGTTCCAGACACCCAAAAATATTAAAATAAAATATATTTGTACATTAAAAACAGTAGACCCTCATTTAGCACGACTTTATGTTGCGCGTTTTGGGTATTATGCGATTGAAGAATTGCGGCACATTTTTATCTAACTACGTAAACCTTATATTACGCGATTCGCTGAAGGGGAAAAAATTTTGAGCGCACGGTCGCCTGTGGTTTGTTAAAACATTGAGTCAGTGGGGGTCCTACTGAGGGTGGCTATGAGCCACATCAAGTGTTTAATGCTGACGAGACAAGTGTTTTCTGGAAGAAAATGCCAACATGAACTTATATCAGTCAGCAAGAGAAAAGTGCACCAGGCTTCAAGACAGCAAAGGATCACTTCACCTTGCTCCTTTGCGGTAATGCATCAGGTGATTACAAGTGTAAGCCCATGGTTATTTACCGCTCTAAGAATCCTCATGCTTTGAGGAAAAGGGAATTTGTTTTTCCTTCCCACAAACTGTAAGTAAGTAAGTTTATTCAGGTATACAGAGATACAGTTACATTGATTATCATATGCATATGTGTAGAGAACCTAGATAACCCAAAAAGTCACAGAATGGAAATAAGTCACTCTGACATTTTTGGGTTATCCTAGGTTCTCTACACATATGCTGCTATGTATGATAATCTTTGTAACTGTATACAGTGATCCCTCGGTTTTCGTGCATCTCCAAACTCGAACATTTATGTAAGTGTATTTTCGTAAGTGCTGTTGCAAGTGTATTTTTGGGGGTCTGAAATAGACTAACCTACGTGACATTATTTCTTAAGGAAGTAAATTCGCTCGGTAATGGCACTTGAGCAGTTTGCAGGAAGAAAAACAAATAACCATTCCCCAAGCGGCTGGCGCTAATGTTGTGCCTTCCCCTGCTACCCCCCCACAACACCCCACCATCCCAGCATTCATATTCCATACGCGTCAAAAAAAGTCCTCTGCTACAAGCCAGCTGTTTGTGAAGAATGAGAGAGAGTGAATTGTGTTTTGATCTTTAAATTACTATATCTTGTATCTGCCAAGCAATCATGACACACAGTAAGCATACCAGTGTTGCTCAAAGTGGCAAGAAAAGGTATAAGCATTTAAGTCTTTGAATTAATGAAGAAAACAAAGATATTAGACAAGACATAACCTGTGGCCGTAAGTGTTACTTTGTACACATAAAAGATGTAAACATAAATTTGTGACTGACTTACTGACTGACTGAATGACTTGACTGACTGACTGACTGAATGACTTGACTGACTGACTGAATGACTTGACTGACTTACTGAATGACTTGACTGACTTACTGACTGACTTGACTGACTTACTGACTGACTTGACTGACTTACTGAATGACTTGACTGACTTACTGAATGACTTGACTGACTTACTGAATGACTTGACTGACTTACTGACTGACTTGACTGACTTACTGAATGACTTGACTGACTTACTGAATGACTTGACTGACTTACTGAATGACTTGACTGACTGACTGACTTACTGAATGACTTGACTGACTGACTTACTGAATGACTTGACTGACTGACTTGACTGAATGACTTGACTGACTTACTGACTGACTTACTGAATGACTTTATTAAAGTTAGAGACACTCAGTACAACCATCGACTTCAGTTCCAGAACCTCTACTATCCACCTCAGCCCAGTAGGGCCAAAGCATAACTCTCCACTCTCTTCACAATCATCCACAAACACCAGCACCCACAATATAAGGTAAATACTATTATTTCTGTTACATTTATAGTCTTAAGCAGTAAAAACAACATAATACATCACGATAATGAACTACAATTACATATTCTCTTTTATTTTTGTAAGATCTGTTGGTCTAAAAAAATTGTTTGGCTTTTAGGACTTCCAGGAACGTAACCCTATTTTTCCCATAAGTTCTTCTAATTATCTAACACGATTTTAGCTAACACGACGTTTTCAGGAACGTAGCTACCGTGCTAAATGAGGGTCTACTGTATACATTAAATTACACAGAAAACAATGATATATTAAGAATAAAAGTACAATAACATGTCACTTACTTTTATTGAAGAGTTGTTGATGTGTGGGAGATGGGAGGATGGAGGAGTTGCTAGTGTTTGGAAGAGTAATCCCTTCCAGTAACACTGCAGGTACCAAGTTCTTTTTTGGGGTTACTGGCCTTTTTCTTTTAATGCCACTAGGACCAGCTTGAGAGTCACTGGACCCCTCTCTCACAAAAAATCTGTCCAGGGAGCTCTGTGTCTGGGGATTCTTTAAAACATCCCTGAAATGGGACACCACAGTGTCATTGTACAGGTTGCCAGCACGGCCTGCAACAGCTTTGTTAGGGTGATATTCATCCATAAAGCCTTGCACCCTGCTCCACATTCCACAAATCTCCTTAATCATTGAAGAAGGCAACTTCCTCCATCTCTGTTCCTCCTCCTCCTCTGAGCCATTTTCCTGAACTGTGGTCTGTTGTTGCTGTTGAAGCTCTTGCAGATCTTCAGTGGTTATTTCTTCATTGTCCTCCTCCACCAACTCTTCCACATCCTCGGTCTAACCTCCAACCCCATGGACTTGCCCAGTGCCACAATTTCTACCACAACAGGCTCAGGATTCTGAGGCTCATCCCCAAAACCTTCAAAATCCCTCTCTTGGACACAGTCTGGCCACAATTTTCTCTAGGCAGAGTTCAAAGTCCTGGTAGTCTCTCCTTCCCAAGCCTTACCTATAAGGTTTACACAATGCAGGATATTGAAACGATCTTTCCAAAACTCTTTAGGGTCATATTAATGTCTGTTTTCACTTCAAAGCACTTTTGAAACATTGCTTTGGTGTAGAGTTTTTTAAAGTTGGAAATGACCTGCTGGTCCATGGGCTGGAGGAGAGGAGTGGTTTTAGGGGGCAAGAACTTCACTTTGATGAACTTAAAGTCCTCCACAATTTGCTCTTCCAAGTCTGAGGATGACAAGGAGCATTGTCCATTATCAGGAGGCACTTCAGTGGCAAATTATTTTCCTTGAGATATTTCTTCACACTGGGGCCAAACACTTCATGGAACCAATCCAAGAAAATTTCCGTGACCCATGCCTTACTGTTAGATTTCCACATCACACACAAATTAGCCTTGGCGACACTGCATCTCTTAAACGCTCAGGGATTTTCAGAGTGATACACCAATAAAGGCTTCACTTTAAAATCCTCGCTAGCATTAGCACACAACATCAGAGTTAGCCCGTTTTTCATAGGCTTGTGTCCTGGCAGTGCTTTTCCTCCTGTGTAATGAAGGTCCTGTTTGGTATTTTCTTCCAAAACAGGCCTGTTTCATCACAATTAACTCTTTCGGGTTTCGGCTGTACTAGTACGGCTTACGCACCAGGGTTTCCGTCGTACTAGTACGCCTAAATTCTAGCCCCCTCAAATCAAGTGGAAACAGGCTGGTAGGCCTTGATGTTAGAGAATGGGTCTGTGCGTCAGTGTGCGCAGTATAAAAAAATCCTGCACCACACAGTGCATAATGAGGAAAAAAAAACTGACCGTGTTTTTGGTTTAAAACAGCGACTTTGCAGTCTATTTTCGTATAGTATTTATGCTTGTATACTCGTTTTCTTAGTCTCATTCGATAGAATAGATGATATATTACAGAAATAGAGATAATTTTGACTGGTTTCATGATGACAAGTACCTTGTAACGGAGCGCAAAGTAGCGAAAATGTTCGATTTTTGCTGATGTTCAAGAGTAAACAAATCACGCCATGCGTCCAATACACATCAACTGGGTAGTCTAATATTCTTGCACAAGTGCGCTGATATTATTTATACCATTTTTACAATGATGCTGTTGTATACATAACAGTAAGTCTTCTATTTTTTGTGAGAATAAAAATTCAAAATGGAAAGCAAAAGTAATGTAAGAGGGGCTTGGAGACATGACTAATGAACAGAGAAGATGTTATTTTAGTGCCAGGAATGTCTGCCTTGTTTATTCTGGACCCTATTTTGAAATTGGCATCGTTTGAAATTTGTGTGAAATTTGCCAAATTGTCATTTTCTGACCACTATTTTGGGTAGTTGAAATTGGTAAATAAGCAGTTTCTTGTACTCAATCGATAGAAGAAATGGAGTTCTAGTGAAATAGCTATGATTTTACTGGAACATTGGAATTGGCCAAAATAGGCTCAAAGTGGGTGAAATCGCCGATAAATTCGTGAGAGCATAATAACGTAAGTTTTCATTCAAATTTCAAACTTTTGGTGTCTTTATTATCGGAAAAAGATTCTCTATCATTTCATAAGATTTTTTTTTTTTTCCAAAAAAAAATTTCGACCCTGAGAACGTGTTTCCGAGAAGGCCTGTCAACCCCCAAAGGGTTAAATTGTATTTTCCTCCACCAATTATGAATATATGTATATACACTTATGTACACTATGTAAAAGAGTTTGAAATATAAGTGTACCATGGTAATCAAAGACAAAGACCAAAACCAGGAAGAGAGAGAGAACTGTGAGCATCCAGTGGCTATGCAAGTCTGGCAAGTGCTGACTGTGAGTGATACCATATCACCTCAGCACTTGGCAAACCCACCTGATTGGTTAATGAACCAATTTACCGATTTAACGATGGGGCCCCGTAAAATCATTAAACCCTTAGCACCTGGTTCGCTGGTTGGTAGGCAGCCTATATTGGTGTGTGTAGATGTTCCGAATAAAGTGTAACATACTCTTTGCATGCCACACCCACCTTGCCTCTACTACAGATTTATACACCCTTAACCCTTCGGGTCGGTGGCGTACTAGTACGTTTTACAAGCAGGGGTTGGTGCCGTACTATTACGCGTAAATTCTAGCGGCTTCAAATCGAGGGGGAGAAAGCTGGTAAGCCTGCATATGATAGAATGGGTCTATGTGGTAAGTGTGCGTAGTAGAAAAATCTAAGCACCCGCATTGCATTGTGGGAGTGGTAATTCAGTACACCTTTGTCACCAAGCCATGCGGTAAGGAATACCTCACTTCTGCAGTGTGAGTGGTAGGGAAGGCAGTGGGGAAGACAGTGGGGTGGGTGTGGAATACAGTGGGGGAGGGGAAGACAGTGGGGAGTGGGAAGGTGGGGAAGACAGTGGGGTGGGTGGGGAAGGCAGTGGGGAAGACAGTGGGGAAGACAGTGGGGGTGGAGAAGACAGTGGGTGGGTGGGGAAGGCAATGGGGAATACAGTGGGGGTGGGGAAGACAGTGGGGGAAGGCAGGCAGGCAGGCTGGCTGGCTGGCTGGCCGGCTGGCTGGCTGGCTGGCTGGCTGGCCGGCTGGCTGACCAGCTGGCTGGCTAGCTAGCTGGCTATGTCACACAGGTACAATAAATACATAGTGTAAATAACCTAGGATAAATACATAGTGTAAATTACAGAGGATAAATACATAGTGTAAATTACCTAGGATAGCCCAAAAATCCAGACTGGCAAATAATATATCAGGACTCAGATGTGGCAGTGTTGGTTCAATAGTGACTGCCTCTGAGACAGACAGAAAGACAGACAGACAGGCAGATAAAACAGTGAAAACAAATAAAGGGAAGGCTGAGTATCCTCATTTGTCAAATCCCACACTCTTGATAAGACGAGGGTAACCCCTGGGTGGGTGGCAGGGAGGCAGGCAGGGAGGGTGGAGGGAGGCAGGGAGAGGGCAGGGAGGCAGGGAGAGTGGCAGGGAGGGAGGGAGGCAGGGGTTGAGGCAGGCAGGCGAAGGCAGTGTTCCTCATTTGTCAAATGTCATCTCTTGATAAGATGAGGCTAACCCCTGGCTGGCTGGCAGGGAGGCAGGTAGGGAGGGTGGGAGGGAGGCAGGGAGAGGGCAGGGAGGGAGGGAGGCAGGGATTGAGGCAGGCAGGCGAAGGCAGTGTTCCTCATTTGTCAAATGTCATTACTGTTGATAAGATGAGGCTAACCCCTGGCTGGCTGGCAGGGAGGGTGGGAGGGAGGCAGGGAGAGTGGCAGGGAGGGAGGGAGGCAGGGGTTGAGGCAGGCAGGCGAAAGCATCAAATGTCAACAGTAATTAGTTTAGCGATAATAAATAAGATAAGAGGACCCTCACCCCTCTTCAAATGTCACTTTTGTAATTAGATTAGCGATAAGACTGACACACCTTCCTTTAATAATAATAATAATAATAATAATAATAATAATAATAATAATTATTATTATTATTATTATTATTATTATAATATTCTCACGTGTATCCTAGGTAATTTACACTATGTATAATTGTATTTATGTGTTCCTGTGAGATAGAGACACAGCCAGCCAGCCAGCCAGCCAGCCAGCCGGCTGACCATCCATGCAACCAGCTGTTCAGCTGGTCAGGTAGCCAGCCAGTCAGCTGTTCAGCTAGCCAGCTGGTCAGCTAGCCAGCTGGTCAGCCAGCCTGCCAGCCAGCCGGCCAGCCAACTGGTCAGCAAGCCAGCCAGCCAGCTAGCTAGCTGGTCAGCCAGCAAGCCAGCCAGCCGGCTGGCCATCCATCCAGCCAGCCAGCCAGCCAACTGGTCAGCAAGCCAGCTGGCTAGCTGGTCAGCCTGCAAGCCAGCCAGTCGACTGGCCATCCATCCAGCCAGCCAGCCAGCTGGTCAGCTAGCCAGCTAGCCAGCCAGCCAGCCAGCCAGCCAGCTAGCCAGCCAGCTGGTCAGCTAGCCAGCCAGCCAGCCAGCCAGCCAGCCAGCCAGCTGGTCAGCCAGCAAGCCAGCTGGTCAGCCAGCCAGCCAGCCAGCTGGTCAGCCAGCAGTTATTGTGTAGTATACAAGGAGTGTATATATACAAAATATGGTTTATATTGGTCTCATAGGACATAAAAGTTACTTGAAGCCTCCTTATCTCCGTAAGTATTGAGCGCAAAAATTTTTTGTTTAGCCATTTAGATTTATAAAACAAAACTCTATCATTTCATAAGATAAAATAATTTTTTTTTTCCAGAATATTTTTCGACCCTATGAACACGTTTCCGAGAAGGCCTGTCGACCCAAAGGGTTAAATCATCCTATTTTGCTCCATCCTCTCTAATACTAGAGAATCATTATTATTCCCTGCAAACTGATTACTTTTATATATATATTTTTTTTTCAACAAGTCGGCCATCTCCCACCGAGGCAGGGTGACCCAAAAAGAAAGAAAATCCAAAAAAAGAAAATACTTTCATCATTCAACACTTTCACCTCACTCATACATAATCAGTGTCTTTGCAGAGGCGCTCAGATACGACAGCTGAGAATAAGTCCCTCCCAGCTGTCACTATCCCAGACACCTCCTTTAAAGTGCAGGCATTGTACTTCCCATTTCCAGGACTCAACTAAATCAATTAACTGGTTTCCCCTGAATCCCTTCACAAAATGTTACCCTGCTCATACTCCAACAGCTCGTCAGGTCCCAAAACCATTCTGCTCCATTCACTCCTATCTAACACGCTCACACATGCTTGCTGGAAGTCCAAGCCCTCGCCCACAAGACCTCCTTTACCCCTCCCTCCAACCTTTCGAGGACGACCCCTACCCGGTGGTCTGGTGGCCAGAGCTCTCGCTTCACACACGGAGGGCCCGGGTTCGATTCCCGGCGGGTGGAAACATTTCGACGTGTTTCCTTACACCTGTTGTCATGTTCACCTAGCAACAAATAAGTACCTGGGTTGTTAGTCGACTGGTGTGGGTCGCATCCTGGGGGACAAGATTAAGGACCCCAATGGAAATAAGACAGACAGTCCTCGATGACGCACTGACTTTCTTGAGTTATCCTGGTGGCTAACCCTCCGGGGTTAAAAATCCGAAGAAATCTTAAATCTTAAATCTTACCCCGCCTTCCTTTCCCTACAGATTTATATGCTCTCCAAGTCATTCTACTTTCATCCATTCTCTCTAAATGACCAAACCACCTCAACAACCCCTCTTCAGCCCTCTGACTAATACTTTTAGTAACTCCACACCTCCTCCTAATTTCCACAATCCCAATTTTCTGCATAATATTTACACCACACATTGCCCTCAGACAGGACATCTCCACTGCCTCCAGCCGCCTCCTCGCTGCAGCATTTGCAACCCATGCTTCACACCCATATAAGAGTGTTGGTACCACTATACTTTCGTACATTCCCTTCTTTGCCTCTATGGATAACGTTTTTTGTCTCCACAGATACCTCAACACACCACTCGCCTTTTTTTCTTCATCAATTCTATGGTTAACCTCATCCTTCATAAACCCATCCATTGACAAGTCAACTCCCAAATATCTGAAAACATTCACTTCTTCCATAATCCCTCTCTCCAATGTGATATCCAATTTTTCTTTATTTAAATCGTTTGATACCCTCATCACCTTACTCTTATCTATGTTCACTTTCAACTTTCTACCTTTACACACCCTCCCAAACTCGTCCACTACCTTTGCAACTTTTCTTTAGCATCTCCCATAAGCACAGTATCATCAGCAAAAAGTAACTGTCAACTCCCATTTTGCATTTAATTCCCCATAATTTAATCCCACTCCTCTCCCCAACACCCTAGCATTTACTTCTTTTACAACCCCATCTATAAATATATTAAACAACCATGGTGACATTACACAGCCCTGTCTAAGACCTACTTTTACTGGGAAGTAATCTCCCTCTCTCCTACACACCCTAACCTGAACCTCACTATCCTCATAAAAATTCTTTACAGCATTCAGTAATTTACTACCTATTCCAAACACTTGCAACATTTGCCACATTGCTCCCTATCCACTCTTATCATATGCCTTTTCTAAATCCATAAATGCAATGAAAACTTCCCTACCTTTATCTAAATACTGTTCACATATATGCTTCAATGTAAACACTTGATCTACACATCCCCTACCCACTCTAAAGCCTCCTTGCTCATCTGCAATCCTACTCTCTGTGTTACCTCTAATTCTTTCAATAATAACCCTACCGTACACTTTACCTGGTATACTCAGTAAACTTATTCCCCTATAATTCTTACAATCTCTTTATCCCCTTCCTTTATATAAAGGAACTATACATGCTCTCTGCCAATCCCTATGTACCTTCCCTTTTCATACATTTATTAAACAAAAATACCAACCACTCCAGCACTATATATCCCCTGCTTTTAACATTTCTGTCATTATCCTGTCAGTTCCAGCTGCTTTACCCCTTTCATTCTACGTAATGCCTCACGCACCTCCCCCACACTCACATCCTGCTCTTCTTCACTCCTAAACGATGTTATACCTCCCTGGCCAATGCATGAAATTACCGCCTCCCTTTTTCATCGACATTTAAAAGTTCCTCAAAATATTCCCGCCAAATACACAATACCTCCAGCTCCCATTTAATAACTCCCCTACTCTGTTTTTAACTGACAAATCCATTCGTTCCCTAGGCTTTCTTACCTTGTTTATCTCACTCCAAAAATTTTTCTTGTTTTCAGCAAAATTTCTTGACAGAGCCTCGCCCATTCTTTCATCTGCTCTTCTTTTGCACTCTCTCACCACTCTCTTCACCTTTCTTTTACTCTCCATATACTCTGCTCTTCTATTAACACTTCTGTTTTATAAAACCTCTCATAAGCCACCTTTTTCTCTTTTATCACACCCTTTACTTCTTCATTCCACCACTCACTCCTCTTCCTCCTGCACCCACCCTCCTATAGCCACAAACTTCTGCCCCACATTCTAATACTGCATTTTTAAAACTATCCCAACTCTCTTCAACCCCCCACTACTCATACTTGCACTAGCCCACTTTTCTGCCAATAGCTGCTTATGTCTCACCCTAACTTCCTCCTCCCTTAGTTTATACACTTTTACCTCTCTCTTACTTGCTGTTGCCATTTTCTTTTGTCCCATCTACCTTTTACTCTAACTGTAGCTACAACTAAATAATGATCCGATATATCCGTTGCCCCTCTATAAACATGTACATCCTGAAGCCTACCCATCAAAATTTTATCCACCAATACATAATCTAACAAACTACTTTCATTACGTGTTATATCATACCTTGTATACTTATTTATCCTCTTTTCATAAAATATGTATTACTTATTACCAAACCTCTTTCTACACATAGCTCAATTAATGGTTCCCCATTTACATTTACCCTGGCACCCCAAATTTACCTACTACCTCCACAACATTTTTACCCACTTTAGCATTAAGATCCCTAACCACAATTACCTCTCACTTGGTTCAAAACTCCCACACACTCACCAACATTTCCCAAAATCTCTCTCCTCTACACTTCTTCTTCTCCAGGTGCATAAACACTTACTATAACCCACTTTTCACATCCAACCTTTATTTTACTCCACATAATCCTTGAATTTATACATTTATATTCCCTCTTACCTCCCATAACTGATTATTCAACATTATTGCCACTCCTTCTTTAGCTCTAACTCTATTTGAAACCCCTGACCTAACCCCATTTATTTCTCCCCACTGAAACTCTTGTACCCCTTCAGCTTTGTCTCACTTAAGCCAGGACATCCAGCTTCTTTTCATTCATAACATCTACAATCATCTCTTTCTTATCATTTGCACAACATCCATGCACATTCAAACATCCCACTTTGACGGTTTTCTTCTTTTTCTTTTTAGTAAATCTATACAGGAAAAGGGGTTACTAGCCCATTGTTCCGGCATTTTAGTTGACTTTACAACACGCATGGCTTACGGAGGAAAGATTCTTATTCCACTTCCCCATGGATATGAAAGGAAAAGAAAAAAGAACAAGAACTATTAAGATAAAATCAAAAAAAACTCAGATGAGTGTGTATACATAAACGTGTACATGTATGTGTAGCGTGACCTAAGTGTAAGTAGAAGTAGCAAGACATACCTGAAATCTTGAATGTTTATGAGACAAAAAAAAGACACCAGCAATCCTATCATCATGTAAAACAAATACAGGCTTTCTTTTTACAGTCGCTGCAGGAGGGTGTACTCTCCCTGGGTGGTTGCTGGCTACCAACCTACTACCTAAATTTTTTATATATGTATTGTATTTCACAATGTTACATTGTTTTTTGTGAGAATTATATTGCATAGGTTTTTCTAGAAAACTGAAGTGGCGTGTGATCAGCAAATATTATGCTTGATATATGTGACCTAATACTTGTAGTGAGACAAGTCTTATGATGATTGAAGGTCATTTAACTATTATTTTTTTAATTCTCTTAGGTTATGTGCAGTGTTTGAAGGGACTTATATCCTACGACGGCCAGTGTCATCCCTTATAATTGATTCTGAGAACAAGTGCCTTGGTGTAGTGTCTGAAGGGCAGCGCCTACATTGTTCCCACTTAGTGATGGATGCTTCTTTGTGCCTGAGAGATACTCTGGCATTGGCAGTTCAGCAGCTCAGAAGAGTATATCTCGAGGCATATTTATTACTGACAGGTAAGTAATGTACTCTTAACAAACATTTTAGTGCTCTTTGTGGATAGCATCATTTCTCCATACATATAACAAAAATTTCTTTGCTGCAATATAAAATAAAGATCAGGGATAATTTTTAAAATCTTACTCTCTAGGTCTGTCTTGTCAAGTGATAAAGAACAGCTTACTCTACTGCGACTCCCAGAAAAAAGATGGCAACCCTCAGCCAGTCACCATCATTGAAGTTGGGGCTGGTTCTGGCATTTGTCCAAAAATCTGTGTGAGTTCTGATTTTTTACCACCATGAAGATACATAACGGGGGAGGTGACAAACAAAAAATAAATAGGAAGTACAAGTTTTGTGTGTGGAATAATTTTATTAGGGACCTGGCTTCATTCATCAAATTGTAAATCCAATTTACCGGACTAATGGGGAAGCAGGTGGCTGGTAATAGCAATTCTGTGACCAATAGACTATGTTGTTTCGGGAATCAGTTATCCCAATACATTTTGTACTGCGTTTCTGAAGTTTTTAAATTAAATTACTATTATATTCACAACTAAGCACTAAATCCAAGTGGGTTATACAGCACCAAATATTAATGAGGAACCATATGTACAGAAAGATATGGACAAAAGGGGAAACCAAAATTGGTGTAATAAACCAGTTTCATCCAAGAATTATTTTTTTTTTTTTTAGCAACACATCGGCCATTTCCCACCAAAGCAGGGGGGACTTAAAAAGAAGAGGCACTTTATCATCACTTACCCATTGCTGTCTTGCCAGAGGTGTGCCGACACTACAGTTCAAAAATGCAACATATCTCCACCCTTCCTTCAGAGCACAAGCACTGACTTCCCACCTCTAGGACCCTAAGTCCAGCTAACCAGTTTCACTGAATCCCTTCATAAATATTACTTTGCTCACAACTCCAACAGTACATCAAGTCATAGAAACCATTTGCCTCCACTCGCTCCTATCGAACAGTCACGCATGCTTGCTGGAAGTCTAAGCCTCCCACACAAACCCTCCTTTACCCCCTCCCTCGAATCTTTCCTAGGGCGACCCCTACTCTGCCCCTCTTTCCGCTACAGATTTATACACCCTCCAAGTCATTTTATTTCGTTTCATCCTTCCAAATGTCTGAACCACCTCAACAACCCTTCCTCAGCCCTCTGGATAATACTTTATGAAACCCTGCACCCCCTTCTAATCTCCAAGCTACAAATTCTCTGGATAATATTCACACCACACATTGCCCTAAGACACGACATCTCCACTGCCTTTAGCCTTCTCCATTTTCCAACATTCATCGCCCATGCTTCATACCCATATAAGAGCATTGGTACATTATACTCTGCATTCCTCCTCTTTACTTCCATGGACAACATTCTTTGTCGACACCGAACCTCAGTACAGTGGCCCGGTTTCGTTAAAAAATTGCTATCGAACGAATTTGTCCCCATAAGGACAAATGTAAATTAGATTAGTCGTTTCAGACCCCCAAAATGCACTTAAAAAAGCTTTTAAAAAAATACTCTTACATAATTGTTCGGTTTGGAGGGAAAAAAACCGGGGTCCATTATACCCCCTTTTTCCCCCCCAAAATTTTTGGTTCACTTTTTTTTCATAGACCCTTTGAAATCCCCTTCAAAATCTGAATACATTCCTTCCTCCATACTCCCCTTCCAATCTATTACCCAATCTTTCATTACCAAATTTTTTGTTATCCTCATCACCTTGCTCTTTCCTATGTCACTTTTAATTTCCTTTTTTTACTACCCTCCCAGACTCGTCCACCAACTTTAACTTCTTTAAAATTTTCCCCCAAAAGTACAGTGTCATCAGCAAAAAGAAACGGAAACCCCACTTGTGTTAGGTTCTTTATTAACCCCCCCCTTTTCCCCAACCCCCCGGCATTCATTTTTTGCAACCCCATCTATAAAATATTGAACAGTCATAGTGACATCTAACCCTGTCTAAGTCCTACTTTAACGGGAAATTTTCTCTTCCCTCCCTTTCTAACCTGGCATCACTACCCTAAAAAAATCAACTGCTTTGTAATCCCCTTTTTTCCTACACTTGCCTCTGCCACATTGTTTCCTGTCCCCCTATCATACATTTTTTCCCAAAATCCTAAATCCAAAAAAACCCTTTCCCTTTCAAAAACTTTCCTTTATGCGCCTTAAACACTTGGTCTAAAAACCCCTACATTTTTCCCCTTGTTCATTTAACCTGCTCCCCTCTTACTTTCAATGATAACTCTCCCAAACATGTTACCAGGTATGCTCAACAGGGTTAAATGCTGGCTGTTCCCATTGGGCGGGTGACCTAAAAAAAAAAACATTTTTACCATCATTCAACACTTTCACCATTCCCACATAATCACTGTCTTTACAGGGCACCAACATGACATTGATGTCCCCAAAAAACAAATATAAAAAACCCTTCTTTAACCCGAAAAGGGCCCAAAACGATATACTTTACCCCTCTCCCCAAACGATTTTACATTTTTTTTTCCTGCCCCCAAAATTTGGACATTACCTGAGATCCTTGTCAGCATAGAAGGGGTCTTAGCCCTTGGTGGCTGTTTTAAAAAAAATCTGGGACCACTTGTCCCTTTGGGGGAGGACCAGTTCAATTGAGCACCAGCTAGAGCAAACCCCCAAACACAGGGGATTCACTGATGTCATGGTATTAACCCCCATTTTAATAAAAATGATTTTTTGGGTTTAGTGGCTCTGAGGTGGATATGGCCATAATTGAGGAAATATAAAAAACCGTAATAACCATGCAACATCCTTTCAAATTTCTTATAATCTATGCCTGTCTATCTTTGTCTGTCTTTCTGTCTATGTGTCTCTGTTATCTCTATCTGACTCTGTCTATCTCTGTCTCACAGGTCCAAAACAATTATACATAGTGAAAATTTTTTGGGATAACCTAAAAATACAGACAAAGTGCTTGTAGATTTTTTTTTTTTTTTTTTTTTAAAACGGCCGCTCCCCCGGGGGGGGACCCAAAAAAAAAAATCCCAAAAGAAAAACCATCTATTCAACATTTTCACCACACTCAAAATTTCACTGTCTTTGCAGAGGTCAATCGACAGCTGGAAAAGTCCCTCCCAGCTGTCCATCTCAGACCCCCTTTAAAGTGAGGATTGCTTCCCTTTCCGGACTCAAGTCCAACTAAATCAAAAATACCCGAACCCTTCACAAAAAATTACCCCCTCACACCCAACGATCGTCATGTCCCAAAACCTTCGTCTCCTTCACCCTATCTAACACCCACACATGCTTGTTAAGTCCAACCCCCCCCCAAAAACCCCCCTTTCCCCTTCCCCCAAACCTTTCGGCACCCCCCCCCCCCTTTTCCCTTCCCCCGTTTACGCCCCCAAGTCATTCTACTTTTATCCATTTCTCTAAATGACCAAACCACCCAACAACCCCCCTCAGCCCTCTGACAAATCTTTTGTAACTCCCACCTTCTCCTAATTTCCCATTCAATTTTTTCAAATATTTACCCACATTGCCCAACAGGACATTCCACCCTCCAGCCTCCCCCTCCCGCGCATTTTAACCCCTGCTTCACACCCATATAAGGTGTTGGTCCACTATCTTTTTACATTCCCCTTTTTTTCCTCCATGGATAACATTTTTTTTTCCCAATCCTCAAGCCCCTACCCCCTTTATAATTCATGGTTAACCTCCCTTCATAAACCCATCCGTGACACGTCAACCCCAAAATCTAAAACATTTACTTCTTCCATAACCCCCTTTTCCCCAAAGTGATACCAATTTTTTTTTTATTTAAATCGTTTGATCCCTCATCACCTTACTCTTATCTATTTCCTTTTTAAATTTCTACCTTTACACACCCCAAACTGTCCACAACCCCTTTCCTTTTCTTTAGAATCCCCATAAGCACATATCATCAGCAAAAGTAACTGTTAAACCCCCCTTTTTCATTTAATTCCCATAATTTAATCCCCCCCTCTCCCCAACACCCCCCATTTACTTTTTTACAACCCCACTATAAATACAGGGCCCCCGGTTTCAAACCCCCCAAAACGTACAAATTTAAATATAATATTGTAAGTTCTTTTTGGTATTTTTTGGGGGGCTGAAAAGACTATCCATGACATTTTTTCTTAAGGGGTAAAATTGTCGGTAAAGGGAAAAGGTTCTGGGAAAGGTTTACAAATTCCCCCAAAAAACAACCATGGTGACTTCACATCCCTGTCTAAGACCCACTTTTTCCGGGGTAATCTCCTCTCTCATACACACCCCAACCTGGCCTCCCATCCCATAAAAAATCTTTAACCTTAGTAACACTACCTATTCCAACACTTCAACATTTGCCACATTGCCCCCCATCCATCAAACCTTTTTTAAATCCATAAATGCAATAAAACTTACCTTTATCTAAATACTGTTTCCTTATGCTTCACTGTAAACATTTTTCACACCCCCACCCACTCTAAACCCCTTGCTCATCTGCAATCCTACCCCTGTCTTACCTCTAATTTTTTCAATAATAACCCCGCCATACACTTTACCTGGTATCTCAGTAAAATTCCCCCCATTTTTTACCTCTTTTTTCCCCCCCTTCCCCCTTTTTGGAATATACATGCCCCTGCCAATCCCTTTACCTTCCCCCTTTTTCATTTGATAACAAAAAACCAAACCCCTCCAGCACTATATCCCCCGCTTTTAACATTTATGTCATGATTCGTAATTGCTGCTTTACCCCCCTTTACTACGTTGCCTCACGCACCCCCCCCCTCACATCCGCTCTTTTCACTCCAAAAGTGTTGTCCCCCCCCAGTACAAAATTCGCCCCCCCCTTTTTATCACATTTAAAAGTTCCCCAAAATATTCCCCCATCCCCAATATACCCCCCCCTACTAAATCCCCCCCTTTTTTTAAGCAAACCATTGCCCCCAGGCTTTC
>WNWK01004246.1:0-56965 GCA_009830355.1 Cherax destructor | reverse complement strand
CACGCTCTCTGCCAATCCCTAGGTACCTTACCCTCTTCCATACATTTATTAAATAATAGCACCAACCACTCCAAAATTATATCCCCACCTGCTTTTAACATTTCTATCTTTATCCCATCAATCCCAGCTGCCTTACCCCTTTCATTCTACCCACTGCCTCACGAATTTCCCCCTACACCCACAACTGGCTCTTCCACACTCCTACAAGATGTTATTCCTCCTTGCCCTACACACGAAATCACAGCTTCCCTGTCTTCATCAACATTTAACAAATCCTCAAAATATTCTCTCCATCTTCCCGATACCTCTAACTCTCCATTTAATAACTCTCCTCTCCTATTTTTAACTGTCAAATCCATTTGTTCTCTAGGCTTCCTCAACTTATTAATCTCATTCCAAAATTTTTTCTTATTTTCAACAAAATTTGCTGATAACATCTCACCCACTCTCTCATCTGCTCTCTTTTACATTGCTTCACCACTCTTTTAACCTCTTTTTTTCTCTCCATATACTCTTCCCTCCTTGCATCACTTCTACTTTGTAAAAACCTCTCATATGCTAACTTTTTCTCCCTTACTACTCTCTTTACATCATCATTCCACCAATCGCTCCTCTTCCCTCCCGCACCCACTCGCCTGTAACCACAAACTTCTGCTGAACACTCTAACACTACATTTTTAAATCTACCCCATACATTTTCGACCCCATTGCCTACACTCTCACTAGCCCATCTATCCTCCAATAGTTGTTTATATCTTACCCTAACTGCCTCCTCTTTTAGTTTATAAACCTTCACCTCTCTTTTACTTACTGATTCTATTTTCCTTGTATCCCATCTACCTTTTACTCCCACTGTAGCTATAACTAAAAAGTGATCTGATATATCTGTAGCCCCTCTATAAACATGTATATGTATCTAATTTATATATTAATAAATCTATAACAAAATGAAGATAGAGAGATAGGAAAGGGAATGCCATTGAATATGTATCTAATTTATATATTAATAAATCTATAACAAAATGAAGATAGAGAGATAGGAAAGGGAATGCCATTAGATATAGGTGGATGGGCTGACTACTATATTCATGAATTCTGTTTTTCAGAATATTCAGACAAGTTATTTGTTGACTTCCTAAAGTCCCGCAAGCTCACTGACAATCTAATTCACTTTGTTATGGAATCTATCGCCATGGTATCAAGAGAAGCTTCATGCAGAGAAGGATTAGAGAGGATGAAGTTGTTTCTCACAAGTTTGGGGCGCTATGGGGCAACACCTTTCCTCTTCTCTATGTATGGGTGTGGGGAACTTCCTCAGGCTTTCTGCAGGTAAAGAGTATTTTATACTTTCTTTGTTCATGTAAAATGTGTTGATGGCTCAAGTATGGTAAATGTGTCATTGCACTTTGTGTTGTAATTAACCTAAAGGATGGGTTTTGGGATATTTGCTGTTTAGGGTGACATCTAAACTGTCATATCTGCACACCTCTGGCACGACAGGGAAAGTGTGAATGATGGTAAAAGTCTCTCTTTTACGGGTGACCCTGCCTCAGTAGAAGACAGCCCGATGGCTGTCTCACACTGAGGCAGGGTGTCCCGTATGTGCTCAAGTCTTTATTCATTGTTTTCAAATTAAACTGTGACAAAATTGAAAATGCTGCAAAATTCATTCCATAATAGATGTGTAAATTCCTCTATTACATTTCATAATAAAGATTTTTTTTCCTTAGTTTAGAATGGAGCTAGGCAGACAGATTTGGTAAATTTGTTTCTAAACCTCTGATACTGACTTCTGTACATACTGTATTGTAGTAACTTCACAGCACTCCTATAATAAAAATTACCTCATTGTTTGAACAGTTTGGGCTGGAGTTTTATAGATGCTTTGTTGTTCTGTATATTGTACAGGAATCATTTGCAGAACGAGCCTTTCCTGATGTAGCTCCTAGATTGTTCAGCAGGTTGCCTATGTCTGTTAACAGTTAATGTTCTTTCTTCATTGTTATTGTTGCATTTATGGCTTGATGTGTGAACACTTTTGAATTTTTTGAAAGAATGGGTGCTCAAGAACAAATTCCCAAATTATTAATATTTTTTTTTTAACCCTTAAACAGTCCAAACGTATATATACATTCTTATCGCTAGTGCCCCAAACGTATATATACGTTTTATTTTTCCTGCCTCCAAATTTGGCACGATTGGCCTGAGATGCCTGGTCAGCATAGAATGGGTCTTAACACTCTGTGTGCACTGTATTAAAAAAATCTGGGACCACTTAGGACCTTGTGGGAGCACCAGTTAAATTGAGCACCAGCTAGAGCAAACAGTGCGGCAAACACCAAGGATTCACTGATGTCATGCCATATTAACATTCCCCTTTTAAGAGGAAAGTGATGTCGGCAGGCTGGCTGGCTGGCCACCTGGCTGGCTGGTTGGCCACCTGGCTGGCTGGCTGACTGGCTGGCCACCTGGCTGGCTGGCTGGCCACTTGGTTGGCTGGCCACTTGGTTGGCTGGCCAGCTGGCTGTCTCTATCTCCGTCTCTTTGTCTCTATCTGTATCTATCTCACAGGAACACATACGTAAATACAATTATACATAGTGTAAATTACCAAGGATAACCAAAAATCCAGACAAAGTGCTATACAGTGGACCCCCGGATTATGATATTAATCCGTTCCAGAGGGCTTAGCGTAAACCGAAAATATCGTAATCTGAATATTTTCCCCATAAGAAATAATGGAAATAAAATTAATCTGTTCCAGACACCCAAAAATATTAAAATAAAATATATTTGTACATTAAAAACAGTAGACCCTCATTTAGCACGACTTTATGTTGCGCGTTTTGGGTATTATGCGATTGAAGAATTCGGCACATTTTTATCTAACTACGTAAACCTTATATTACGCGATTCGCTGAAGGGGAAAAAATTTTGAGCGCACGGTCGCCTGTGGTTTGTTAAAACATTGAGTCAGTGGGGGTCCTACTGAGGGTGGCTATGAGCCACATCAAGTGTTTAATGCTGACGAGACAAGTGTTTTCTGGAAGAAAATGCCAACATGAACTTATATCAGTCAGCAAGAGAAAAGTGCACCAGGCTTCAAGACAGCAAAGGATCACTTCACCTTGCTCCTTTGCGGTAATGCATCAGGTGATTACAAGTGTAAGCCCATGGTTATTTACCGCTCTAAGAATCCTCATGCTTTGAGGAAAAGGGAATTTGTTTTTCCTTCCCACAAACTGTAAGTAAGTAAGTTTATTCAGGTATACAGAGATACAGTTACATTGATTATCATACATAGCAGCATATGTGTAGAGAACCTAGGATAACCCAAAAAAGTCACAGAATGGAAATAAGTCACTCTGACATTTTTGGGTTATCCTAGGTTCTCTACACATATGCTGCTATGTATGATAATCTTTGTAACTGTATACAGTGATCCCTCGGTTTTCGTGCATCTCCAAACTCGAACATTTATGTAAGTGTATTTTCGTAAGTGCTGTTGCAAGTGTATTTTTGGGGGTCTGAAATAGACTAACCTACGTGACATTATTTCTTAAGGAAGTAAATTCGTTCGGTAATGGCACTTGAGCAGTTTGCAGGAAGAAAAAACAAATAACCATTCCCTCAAGCGGCTGGCGCTAATGTTGTGCCTTCCCCTGCTACCCCCCCACAACACCCCACCATCCCAGCATTCATATTCCATACGCGTCAAAAAAAGTCCTCTGCTACAAGCCAGCTGTTTGTGAAGAATGAGAGAGAGTGAATTGTGTTTTGATCTTTAAATTACTATATCTTGTATCTGCCAAGCAATCATGACACACAGTAAGCATACCAGTGTTGCTCAAAGTGGCAAGAAAAGGTATAAGCATTTAAGTCTTTGAATTAATGAAGAAAACAAAGATATTAGACAAGACATAACCTGTGGCCGTAAAGTGTTACTTTGTACACATAAAAAGATGTAAACATAAATTTGTGTGACTGACTTACTGACTGACTGAATGACTTGACTGACTGACTGACTGAATGACTTGACTGACTGACTGAATGACTTGACTGACTTACTGAATGACTTGACTGACTTACTGACTGACTTGACTGACTTACTGACTGACTTGACTGACTTACTGAATGACTTGACTGACTTACTGAATGACTTGACTGACTTACTGAATGACTTGACTGACTTACTGACTGACTTGACTGACTTACTGAATGACTTGACTGACTTACTGAATGACTTGACTGACTTACTGAATGACTTGACTGACTGACTGACTTACTGAATGACTTGACTGACTGACTTACTGAATGACTTGACTGACTGACTTGACTGAATGACTTGACTGACTTACTGACTGACTTACTGAATGACTTTATTAAAGTTAGAGACACTCAGTACAACCATCGACTTCAGTTCCAGAACCTCTACTATCCACCTCAGCCCAGTAGGGCCAAAGCATAACTCTCCACTCTCTTCACAATCATCCACAAACACCAGCACCCACAATATAAGGTAAATACTATTATTTCTGTTACATTTATAGTCTTAAGCAGTAAAAACAACATAATACATCACGATAATGAACTACAATTACATATTCTCTTTTATTTTTGTAAGATCTGTTGGTCTAAAAAAAACTTGTTTGGCTTTTTAGGGACTTCCAGGAACGTAACCCTATTTTTCCCATAAGTTCTTCTAATTATCTAACACGATTTTAGCTAACACGACGTTTTCAGGAACGTAGCTACCGTGCTAAATGAGGGTCTACTGTATACATTAAATTACACAGAAAACAATGATATATTAAGAATAAAAGTACAATAACATGTCACTTACTTTTATTGAAGAGTTGTTGATGTGTGGGAGATGGGAGGATGGAGGAGTTGCTAGTGTTTGGAAGAGTAATCCCCTTCCAGTAACACTGCAGGTACCAAGTTCTTTTCTGGGGTTACTGGCCTTTTTCTTTTAATGCCACTAGGACCAGCTTGAGAGTCACTGGACCCCTCTCTCACAAAAAATCTGTCCAGGGAGCTCTGTGTCTGGGGATTCTTTAAAACATCCCTGAAATGGGACACCACAGTGTCATTGTACAGGTTGCCAGCACGGCCTGCAACAGCTTTGTTAGGGTGATATTCATCCATAAAGCCTTGCACCCTGCTCCACATTCCACAAATCTCCTTAATCATTGAAGAAGGCAACTTCCTCCATCTCTGTTCCTCCTCCTCCTCTGAGCCATTTTCCTGAACTGTGGTCTGTTGTTGCTGTTGAAGCTCTTGCAGATCTTCAGTGGTTATTTCTTCATTGTCCTCCTCCACCAACTCTTCCACATCCTCGGTACTAACCTCCAACCCCATGGACTTGCCCAGTGCCACAATTTCTACCACAACAGGCTCAGGATTCTGAGGCTCATCCCCAAAACCTTCAAAATCCCTCTCTTGGACACAGTCTGGCCACAATTTTCTCTAGGCAGAGTTCAAAGTCCTGGTAGTCTCTCCTTCCCAAGCCTTACCTATAAGGTTTACACAATGCAGGATATTGAAACGATCTTTCCAAAACTCTTTTAGGGTCATATTAATGTCTGTTTTCACTTCAAAGCACTTTTGAAACATTGCTTTGGTGTAGAGTTTTTTAAAGTTGGAAATGACCTGCTGGTCCATGGGCTGGAGGAGAGGAGTGGTTTTAGGGGGCAAGAACTTCACTTTGATGAACTTAAAGTCCTCCACAATTTGCTCTTCCAAGTCTGGAGGATGACAAGGAGCATTGTCCATTATCAGGAGGCACTTCAGTGGCAAATTATTTTCCTTGAGATATTTCTTCACACTGGGGCCAAACACTTCATGGAACCAATCCAAGAAAATTTCCCTCGTGACCCATGCCTTACTGTTAGATTTCCACATCACACACAAATTAGCCTTGGCGACACTGCATCTCTTAAACGCTCAGGGATTTTCAGAGTGATACACCAATAAAGGCTTCACTTTAAAATCCTCGCTAGCATTAGCACACAACATCAGAGTTAGCCCGTCTTTCATAGGCTTGTGTCCTGGCAGTGCCTTTTCCTCCTGTGTAATGAAGGTCCTGTTTGGTATTTTCTTCCAAAACAGGCCTGTTTCATCACAATTAACTCTTTCGGGGTTTCGGCTGTACTAGTACGGCTTACGCACCAGGGTTTCCGTCGTACTAGTACGCCTAAATTCTAGCGCCCTCAAATCAAGTGGAAACAGGCTGGTAGGCCTTGATGTTAGAGAATGGGTCTGTGCGGTCAGTGTGCGCAGTATAAAAAAAATCCTGCACCACACAGTGCATAATGAGGAAAAAAAAACTGACCGTGTTTTTGGTTTAAAACAGCGACTTTGCAGTCTATTTTCGTATAGTATTTATGCTTGTATACTCGTTTTCTTAGTCTCATTCGATAGAATAGATGATATATTACAGAAATAGAGATAATTTTGACTGGTTTCATGATGACAAGTACCTTGTAACGGAGCGCAAAGTAGCGAAAATGTTCGATTTTTGCTGATGTTCAAGAGTAAACAAATCACGCCATGCGTCCAATACACATCAACTGGGTAGTCTAATATTCTTGCACAAGTGCGCTGATATTATTTATACCATTTTTACAATGATGCTGTTGTATACATAACAGTAAGTCTTCTATTTTTTGTGAGAATAAAAATTCAAAATGGAAAGCAAAAGTAATGTAAGAGGGGCTTGGAGACATGACTAATGAACAGAGAAGATGTTATTTTAGTGCCAGGAATGTCTGCCTTGTTTATTCTGGACCCTATTTTGAAATTGGCATCGTTTGAAATTTGTGTGAAATTTGCCAAATTGTCATTTTCTGACCACTATTTTGGGTAGTTGAAATTGGTAAATAAGCAGTTTCTTGTACTCAATCGATAGAAGAAATGGAGTTCTAGTGAAATAGCTATGATTTTACTGGAACATTGGAATTGGCCAAAAATAGGGCTCAAAGTGGGTGAAATCGCCGATAAATTCGTGAGAGCATAATAACGTAAGTTTTCATTCAAATTTCAAACTTTTGGTGTCTTTATTATCGGAAAAGATTCTCTATCATTTCATAAGATTTTTTTTTCCAAAAAAATTTCGACCCTGAGACGTGTTTCGAGAAGGCCTGTCAACCCCCAAAGGGTTAAATTGTATTTTCCTCCACCAATTATGAATATATGTATATACACTTATGTACACTATGTAAAAGAGTTTGAAATATAAGTGTACCATGGTAATCAAAGACAAAGACCAAAACCAGGAAGAGAGAGAGAACTGTGAGCATCCAGTGGCTATGCAAGTCTGGCAAGTGCTGACTGTGAGTGATACCATATCACCTCAGCACTTGGCAAACCCACCTGATTGGTTAATGAACCAATTTACCGATTTAACGATGGGGCCCCGTAAAATCATTAAACCCTTAGCACCTGGTTCGCTGGTTGGTAGGCAGCCTATATTGGTGTGTGTAGATGTTCCGAATAAAGTGTAACATACTCTTTGCATGCCACACCCACCTTGCCTCTACTACAGATTTATACACCCTTAACCCTTTCGGGGTCGGTGGCGTACTAGTACGTTTTACAAGCAGGGGTTGGTGCCGTACTATTACGCGTAAATTCTAGCGGCTTCAAATCGAGGGGGAGAAAGCTGGTAAGCCTGCATATGATAGAATGGGTCTATGTGGTAAGTGTGCGTAGTAGGAAAAAAATCTAAGCACCCGCATTGCATTGTGGGAGTGGTAATTCAGTACACCTTTGTCACCAAGCCATGCGGTAAGGAATACCTCACTTCTGCAGTGTGAGTGGTAGGGAAGGCAGTGGGGAAGACAGTGGGGTGGGTGTGGAATACAGTGGGGGGAGTGGGGAAGACAGTGGGGGAGTGGGAAGGTGGGGAAGACAGTGGGGTGGGTGGGGAAGGCAGTGGGGAAGACAGTGGGGAAGACAGTGGGGGTGGAGAAGACAGTGGGGTGGGTGGGGAAGGCAATGGGGAATACAGTGGGGGTGGGGAAGACAGTGGGGGGAAGGCAGGCAGGCAGGCTGGCTGGCTGGCTGGCCGGCTGGCTGGCTGGCTGGCTGGCTGGCCGGCTGGCTGACCAGCTGGCTGGCTAGCTAGCTGGCTATGTCACACAGGTACACATAAATACATAGTGTAAATAACCTAGGATAAATACATAGTGTAAATTACAGAGGATAAATACATAGTGTAAATTACCTAGGATAGCCCAAAAAAATCCAGACTGGCAAATAATATATCAGGACTCAGATGTGGCAGTGTTGGTTCAATAGTGACTGCCTCTGAGACAGACAGAAAGACAGACAGACAGGCAGATAAAACAGTGAAAACAAATAAAGGGAAGGCTGAGTATCCTCATTTGTCAAATGCCATCACTCTTGATAAGACGAGGGTAACCCCTGGGTGGGTGGCAGGGAGGCAGGCAGGGAGGGTGGCAGGGAGGCAGGGAGAGTGGCAGGGAGGCAGGGAGAGTGGCAGGGAGGGAGGGAGGCAGGGGTTGAGGCAGGCAGGCGAAGGCAGTGTTCCTCATTTGTCAAATGTCATCTCTTGATAAGATGAGGCTAACCCTGGCTGGCTGGCAGGGAGGCAGGTAGGGAGGGTGGGAGGGAGGCAGGGAGAGTGGCAGGGAGGGGGGGAGGCAGGGATTGAGGCAGGCAGGCAAGGCAGTGTTCCTCATTTGTCAAATGTCATTACTGTTGATAAGATGAGGCTAACCCTGGCTGGCTGGCAGGGAGGGTGGGAGGAGGCAGGGAGAGTGGCAGGGAGGGAGGGAGGCAGGGGTTGAGGCAGGCAGGCGAAAGCATCAAATGTCAACAGTAATTAGTTTAGCGATAATAAATAAGATAAGAGGACCCTCACCCTCTTCAAATGTCACTTTTGTAATTAGATTAGCGATAAGACTGACACACCTTCCTTTAATAATAATAATAATAATAATAATAATAATAATAATATATTATTATTATTATTATTATTATTATAATATTCTCACGTGTATCCTAGGTAATTTACACTATGTATAATTGTATTTATGTGTTCCTGTGAGATAGAGACACAGCCAGCCAGCCAGCCAGCCAGCCAGCCGGCTGACCATCCATGCAACCAGCTGTTCAGCTGGTCAGGTAGCCAGCCAGTCAGCTGTTCAGCTAGCCAGCTGGTCAGCTAGCCAGCTGGTCAGCCAGCCTGCCAGCCAGCCGGCCAGCCAACTGGTCAGCAAGCCAGCCAGCCAGCTAGCTAGCTGGTCAGCCAGCAAGCCAGCCAGCCGGCTGGCCATCCATCCAGCCAGCCAGCCAGCCAACTGGTCAGCAAGCCAGCTGGCTGGCTGGTCAGCCTGCAAGCCAGCCAGTCGACTGGCCATCCATCCAGCCAGCCAGCCAGCTGGTCAGCTAGCCAGCTAGCCAGCCAGCCAGCCAGCCAGCCAGCTAGCCAGCCAGCTGGTCAGCTAGCCAGCCAGCCAGCCAGCCAGCCAGCCAGCCAGCTGGTCAGCCAGCAAGCCAGCTGGTCAGCCAGCCAGCCAGCCAGCTGGTCAGCCAGCAGTTATTGTGTAGTATACAAGGAGTGTATATATACAAAATATGGTTTATATTGGTCTCATAGGACATAAAAGTTACTTGAAGCCTCCTTATCTCCGTAAGTATTGAGCGCAAAAATTTTTTGTTTAGCCATTTAGATTTATAAAACAAAACTCTATCATTTCATAAGATAAAATAATTTTTTTTTTCCAGAATATTTTTCGACCCTATGAACACGTTTCCGAGAAGGCCTGTCGACCCCCAAAGGGTTAAATCATCCTATTTTGCTCCATCCTCTCTTAATACTAGAGAATCATTATTATTCCCTGCAAACTGATTACTTTTATATATATATTTTTTTTTCAACAAGTCGGCCATCTCCCACCGAGGCAGGGTGACCCAAAAAGAAAGAAAATCCAAAAAAAGAAAATACTTTCATCATTCAACACTTTCACCTCACTCATACATAATCAGTGTCTTTGCAGAGGCGCTCAGATACGACAGCTGAGAATAAGTCCCTCCCAGCTGTCACTATCCCAGACACCTCCTTTAAAGTGCAGGCATTGTACTTCCCATTTCCAGGACTCAACTAAATCAATTAACTGGTTTCCCCTGAATCCCTTCACAAAATGTTACCCTGCTCATACTCCAACAGCTCGTCAGGTCCCAAAAACCATTCGTCTCCATTCACTCCTATCTAACACGCTCACACATGCTTGCTGGAAGTCCAAGCCCCTCGCCCACAAGACCTCCTTTACCCCCTCCCTCCAACCTTTTCGAGGACGACCCCTACCCGGTGGTCTGGTGGCCAGAGCTCTCGCTTCACACACGGAGGGCCCGGGTTCGATTCCCGGCGGGTGGAAACATTTCGACGTGTTTCCTTACACCTGTTGTCATGTTCACCTAGCAACAAATAAGTACCTGGGTTGTTAGTCGACTGGTGTGGGTCGCATCCTGGGGGACAAGATTAAGGACCCCAATGGAAATAAGACAGACAGTCCTCGATGACGCACTGACTTTCTTGGGTTATCCTGGGTGGCTAACCCTCCGGGGTTAAAAATCCGAAGAAATCTTAAATCTTAAATCTTACCCCGCCTTCCTTTCCCTACAGATTTATATGCTCTCCAAGTCATTCTACTTTCATCCATTCTCTCTAAATGACCAAACCACCTCAACAACCCCTCTTCAGCCCTCTGACTAATACTTTTAGTAACTCCACACCTCCTCCTAATTTCCACAATCCCAATTTTCTGCATAATATTTACACCACACATTGCCCTCAGACAGGACATCTCCACTGCCTCCAGCCGCCTCCTCGCTGCAGCATTTGCAACCCATGCTTCACACCCATATAAGAGTGTTGGTACCACTATACTTTCGTACATTCCTTCTTTGCCTCTATGGATAACGTTTTTGTCTCCACAGATACCTCAACACACCACTCGCCTTTTTTCTTCATCAATTCTATGGTTAACCTCATCCTTCATAAACCCATCCATTGACAAGTCAACTCCCAAATATCTGAAAACATTCACTTCTTCCATAATCCCTCTCTCAATGTGATATCCAATTTTTCTTTATTTAAATCGTTTGATACCCTCATCACCTTACTCTTATCTATGTTCACTTTCAACTTTCTACCTTTACACCCTCCCAAACTCGTCCACTACCTTTGCAACTTTTCTTTAGCATCTCCATAAGCACAGTATCATCAGCAAAAAGTAACTGTCAACTCCCATTTTGCATTTAATTCCCCATAATTTAATCCATCCTCTCCCCAACACCCTAGCATTTACTTCTTTACAACCCCATCTATAAATATATTAAACAACCATGGTGACATTACACAGCCCTGTCTAAGACCTACTTTTACTGGGAAGTAATCTCCTCTCTCCTACACACCCTAACCTGAACCTCACTATCCTCATAAAATTCTTTACAGCATTCAGTATTTACTACCTATTCCAAACACTTGCAACATTTGCCACATTGCTCCCTATCCACTCTTATCATATGCCTTTTCTAAATCCATAAATGCAATGAAAACTTCCTACCTTTATCTAAATACTGTTCACATATATGCTTCAATGTAAACACTTGATCTACACATCCCTACCCACTCTAAAGCCTCCTTGCTCATCTGCAATCCTACTCTCTGTGTTACCTCTAATTCTTTCAATAATAACCCTACCGTACACTTTACCTGGTATACTCAGTAAACTTATTCCCTATAATTCTTACAATCTCTTTTATCCCCTTCCCTTTATATAAAGGAACTATACATGCTCTCTGCCAATCCTATGTACCTTCCCTCTTTCATACATTTATTAAACAAAAATACCAACCACTCCAGCACTATATATCCCCCTGCTTTTAACATTTCTGTCATTATCCTGTCAGTTCCAGCTGCTTTACCCCCTTTCATTCTACGTAATGCCTCACGCACCTCCCCCACACTCACATCCTGCTCTTCTTCACTCCTAAACGATGTTATACCTCCCTGGCCAATGCATGAAATTACCGCCTCCCTTTTTTCATCGACATTTAAAAGTTCCTCAAAATATTCCCGCCAAATACACAATACCTCCAGCTCCCCATTTAATAACTCCCCTACTCTGTTTTTAACTGACAAATCCATTCGTTCCCTAGGCTTTCTTACCTTGTTTATCTCACTCCAAAAATTTTTCTTGTTTTCAGCAAAATTTCTTGACAGAGCCTCGCCCATTCTTTCATCTGCTCTTCTTTTGCACTCTCTCACCACTCTCTTCACCTTTCTTTTACTCTCCATATACTCTGCTCTTCTATTAACACTTCTGTTTTATAAAAACCTCTCATAAGCCACCTTTTTCTCTTTTATCACACCCTTTACTTCTTCATTCCACCACTCACTCCTCTTTCCTCCTGCACCCACCCTCCTATAGCCACAAACTTCTGCCCCACATTCTAATACTGCATTTTTAAAACTATCCCAACTCTCTTCAACCCCCCACTACTCATACTTGCACTAGCCCACTTTTCTGCCAATAGCTGCTTATGTCTCACCCTAACTTCCTCCTCCCTTAGTTTATACACTTTTACCTCTCTCTTACTTGCTGTTGCCATTTTCTTTTTGTCCCATCTACCTTTTACTCTAACTGTAGCTACAACTAAATAATGATCCGATATATCCGTTGCCCCTCTATAAACATGTACATCCTGAAGCCTACCCATCAAAATTTTATCCACCAATACATAATCTAACAAACTACTTTCATTACGTGTTATATCATACCTTGTATACTTATTTATCCTCTTTTTCATAAAATATGTATTACTTATTACCAAACCTCTTTCTACACATAGCTCAATTAATGGTTCCCCATTTACATTTACCCCTGGCACCCCAAATTTACCTACTACCTCCACAACATTTTTACCCACTTTAGCATTAAGATCCCTAACCACAATTACTCTCTCACTTGGTTCAAAACTCCCCACACACTCACTCAACATTTCCCAAAATCTCTCTCTCTCCTCTACACTTCTTTCTTCTCCAGGTGCATAAACACTTACTATAACCCACTTTTCACATCCAACCTTTATTTTACTCCACATAATCCTTGAATTTATACATTTATATTCCCTCTTTACCTGCCATAACTGATTATTCAACATTATTGCCACTCCTTCTTTAGCTCTAACTCTATTTGAAACCCCTGACCTAATCCCATTTATTTCTCCCCACTGAAACTCTTGTACCCCCTTCAGCTTTGTCTCACTTAAGCCAGGACATCCAGCTTCTTTTCATTCATAACATCTACAATCATCTCTTTCTTATCATTTGCACAACATCCATGCACATTCAAACATCCCACTTTGACGGTTTTCTTCTTTTTCTTTTTAGTAAATCTATACAGGAAAAGGGGTTACTAGCCCATTGTTCCCGGCATTTTAGTTGACTTTTACAACACGCATGGCTTACGGAGGAAAGATTCTTATTCCACTTCCCCATGGATATGAAAGGAAAAGCAAAAAGAACAAGAACTATTAAGATAAAATCAAAGAAAACTCAGATGAGTGTGTATACATAAACGTGTACATGTATGTGTAGCGTGACCTAAGTGTAAGTAGAAGTAGCAAGACATACCTGAAATCTTGAATGTTTATGAGACAGAAAAAAGACACCAGCAATCCTATCATCATGTAAAACAAATACAGGCTTTCGTTTTACAGTCGCTTGGCAGGACGGTAGTACCTCCCTGGGTGGTTGCTGGCTACCAACCTACTACCTAAACTTTTTATATATGTATTGTATTTCACAATGTTACATTGTATTTTGTGAGAATTATATTGCATAGGTTTTTCTAGAAAAAACTGAAGTGGCGTGTGATCAGCAAATATTATGCTTGATATATGTGACCTAATACTTGTAGTGAGACAAGTCTTATGATGATTGAAGGTCATTTAACTATTATTTTTTTTTAATTCTCTTAGGTTATGTGCAGTGTTTGAAGGGACTTATATCCTACGACGGCCAGTGTCATCCCTTATAATTGATTCTGAGAACAAGTGCCTTGGTGTAGTGTCTGAAGGGCAGCGCCTACATTGTTCCCACTTAGTGATGGATGCTTCATATGTGCCTGAGAGATACTCTGGCATTGGCAGTTCAGCAGCTCAGAAGAGTATATCTCGAGGCATATTTATTACTGACAGGTAAGTAATGTACTCTTAAGCAAACATTTTAGTGCTCTTTGTGGATAGCATCATTTCTCCATACATATAACAAAAATTTCTCTTGCTGCAATATAAAATAAAGATCAGGGATAATTTTTAAAATCTTACTCTCTAGGTCTGTCTTGTCAAGTGATAAAGAACAGCTTACTCTACTGCGACTCCCAGCAAAAGATGGCAACCCTCAGCCAGTCACCATCATTGAAGTTGGGGCTGGTTCTGGCATTTGTCCAAAAAATCTGTGTGAGTTCTGATTTTTTTACCACCATGAAGATACATAACAGGGGAGGTGACAAACAAAAAATAAATAGGAAGTACAAGTTTTGTGTGTGGAATAATTTTATTAGGGACCTGGCTTCATTCATCAAATTGTAAATCCTTAATTTACCGGACTAATGGGGAAGCAGGTGGCTGGTAATAGCAATTCTGTGACCAATAGACTATGTTGTTTCTGAATCAGTTATCCCAATACATTTTGTACTGCGTTTCTGAAGTTTTTAAATTAAATTACTATTATATTCACAACTAAGCACTAAATCCAAGTGGGTTATACAGCACCAAATATTAATGAGGAACCATATGTACAGAAAGATATGGACAAAAGGGAAGCCAAAATTGGTGTAATAAACCAGTTTCATCCAAGAATTATTTTTTTTTTTTTAGCAACACATCGGCCATTTCCCACCAAAGCAGGGTGACTTAAAAAGAAGAGGCACTTTTATCATCACTTACTCCATTGCTGTCTTGCCAGAGGTGTGCCGACACTACAGTTCAAAAAATGCAACATATCTCCACCCTTCCTTCAGAGCACAAGCACTGTACTTCCCACCTCTAGGACCCTAAGTCCAGCTAACCAGTTTCACTGAATCCCTTCATAAATATTACTTTGCTCACAACTCCAACAGTACATCAAGTCATAGAAACCATTTGCCTCCACTCGCTCCTATCGAACAGTCACGCATGCTTGCTGGAAGTCTAAGCCTCTCCCACACAAACCCTCCTTTACCCCCTCCCTCGAATCTTTCCTAGGACGACCCCTACTCTGCCCTCTTTCCGCTACAGATTTATACACCCTCCAAGTCATTTTATTTCGTTTCATCCTCTCCAAATGTCTGAACCACCTCAACAACCCTTCCTCAGCCCTCTGGATAATACTTTATGAAACCCTGCACCTCCTTCTAATCTCCAAGCTACAAATTCTCTGGATAATATTCACACCACACATTGCCCTAAGACACGACATCTCCACTGCCTTTAGCCTTCTCCATTTTCCAACATTCATCGCCCATGCTTCATACCCATATAAGAGCATTGGTACATTATACTCTCGTGCATTCTCCTCTTTACTTCCATGGACAACATTCTTTGTCGACACCGAATCCTCAGTACAGTGGGCCCTCGGTTTTCGTTGAAAATTCGTTACCGAACGAATTTGTCCCCATAAGGACAAATGTAAATTAGATTAGTCGTTTCAGACCCCCAAAAATGCACTTACAAAAGCTCTTACAAAAATACTCTTACATAATTGTTCGAGTTTGGAGGTGAACGAAAACCGAGGGTCCACTGTATACCACTCCTTTTTCCCCTCATCAATTCTGTGGTTCACTTATCTTTCATAGACCACTCTGCTGACACATCCACCTTCAAATATCTGAATACATTCACTTCCTCCATACTCACTCCTTCCAATCTATTATCCAATCTTTCATTACCTAAATTTTTTGTTATCCTCATCACCTTGCTCTTTCCTATGCTCACTTTTAATTTCCTTCTTTTACATACCCTCCCAGACTCGTCCACCAACTTCTGCAACTTCTCTTCAGAATCTCCCAAAAGTACAGTGTCATCAGCAAAAAGCAACTGTGACAACTCCCACTCTGTGTTAGGTTCTTTATTAATCCCACACCTTTTGCCAACACCCGAGCATTCACTTCTCTTGCAACCCCATCTATAAATATATTGAACAGTCATAGTGACATCTCACATCCCTGTCTAAGTCCTACTTTAACTGGGAAATAATCTCTCTCTGTCCTACATACTCTAACCTGAGCATCACTATCCTCAAAAACTCAACTGCTTTCAGTAACCTACCACCTTTTCCATACACTTGCAACATCTGCCACATTGCTTTCCTGTCCACCCTATCATACATCTTTTCCAAATCCATAAATCCAATAAAAACCTCTTTACCCTTATCTAAATACTGTTCACTTATATGCGTCACTGTAAACACTTGGTCTACAAATCCCCTACACTTTATTAAGCCTCCTTGTTCATCTGCAATCCTGCTCCCCATCTTACTCTTTCAATGATAACTCTACCATACATGTTACCAGGTATGCTCAACAGGCGTTTTTTTAACATGCTGGCTGTCTCCCATTGAGGCAGGGTGACCTAGAAAAGAAAAAAACACTTTCACCATCATTCAACACTTTCACTCTCATTCACACATAATCACTGTCTTTACAGAGGCACACAGACATGACAGTTCAGATGTCACTCCAAAAAGCAAATATCCAAAACTCCTTCTTTAACCCGTAAACGGTCCAAACGTATATATACGTTAGTACCGCTACTGCCCCAAACGTATATTTACATTTTATTTTTCCTGCCTCCAAATTTGGCACGATTGACCTGAGATGCCTTGTCAGCATAGAATGGGTCTTAGCCCTTGGTGTGTGCTGTATTAAAAAAATCTGGGACCACTTAGTACCTTGTGGGAGGACCAGTTCAATTGAGCACCAGCTAGAGCAAACAGCACGGCAAACACATGGGATTCACTGATGTCATGTAGTATTAACTCTCCCATTTTAAGTGGAAAGTGATGTTGACCCCGAGTTTAGTGGCTCTGAGGTGGATATGGCCATAAGTGGTCGAGGAAATATCAAAAACCTTGATAATAACCCATGTACAACATCCTTTCAGAATGTCTTATAATCTATGCCTGTCTATCTTTGTCTGTCTGTCTCTGTCTATGTGTCTCTGTCTATCTCTATCTGACTCTGTCTATCTCTGTCTCACAGGTACACAAATACAATTATACATAGTGTAAATTTTCTAGGATAACCTAAAAAATACAGACAAAGTGCTTGTAGATTTTTTTTTTTTTTTTTTTTCAACAAGTCGGCCGTCTCCCACCGAGGCAGGGTGACCCAAAAAGAAAGAAAATCCCCAAAAAGAAAATACTTTCATCATCATTCAACACTTTCACCACACTCATACATAATCACTGTCTTTGCAGAGGAGCTCAGATACGACAGCTGAGAAAAGTCCCTCCCAGCTGTCACTATCTCAGACCCCTCCTTTAAAGTGCAGGCATTGTACTTCCCATTTCCAGGACTCAAGTCCAACTAAATCAATTAACTAGTTTCCCTGAATCCCTTCACAAAATGTTACCCTGCTCACACTCCAACAGATCGTCATGTCCCAAAAACCATTCGTCTCCATTCACTCCTATCTAACACGCTCACACATGCTTGTTGGAAGTCCAAGCCCTCGCCCACAAAACCTCCTTTACCCCTTCCTCCAACCTTTTCTAGGACGACCCCTACCCGCCTTCCTTCCCTACAGATTTATACGCTCTCCAAGTCATTCTACTTTGATCCATTCTCTCTAAATGACCAAACCACCTCAACAACCCCTCTCAGCCCTCTGACAAATACTTTTAGTAACTCCACACCTTCTCCTAATTTCCACATTCCAATTTTCTGCATAATATTTACACCACACATTGCCCTTAGACAGGACATCTCCACTGCCTCCAGCCTCCTCCTCGCTGCAGCATTTGCAACCCATGCTTCACACCCATATAAGAGTGTTGGTACCACTATACTTTCGTACATTCCCTTCTTTGCCTCCATGGATAACATTTTTGTCTCCACAGATACCTCAATGCACCACTCACCTTTTTTCCTTCATCAATTCTATGGTTAACCTCATCCTTCATAAACCCATCCGCTGACACGTCAACTCCCAAATATCTGAAAACATTTACTTCTTCCATAATCCCTCTCTCCAATGTGATATCCAATTTTTCTTTATTTAAATCGTTTGATACCCTCATCACCTTACTCTTATCTATGTTCACTTTTAACTTTCTACCTTTACACACTCCCAAACTCGTCCACTAACCTTTGCAACTTTTCTTTAGAATCTCCCATAAGCACAGTATCATCAGCAAAAAGTAACTGTGTCAACTCCCATTTTGCATTTAATTCTCCATAATTTAATCCCACCCCTCTCCCCAACACCCTAGCATTTACTTCTTTTACAACCCCATCTATAAATACAGTGGACCCCCGAGTTTCGTAAACCCCGGAAATCGTACAATTATGTAAGTATAATATTGTAAGTTCTTTTGTAAGTGTATTTTTGGGGGTCTGAAATAGACTATCCTACGTGACATTATTTCTTAAGGACGTAAATTCGTTCGGTAATGGCACTTGAGCAGGCTTCTGGAATGAAGTTTTTACGAAACTCGGGGGTCCACTGTATATTAAACAACCATGGTGACATTACACATCCCTGTCTAAGACCTACTTTTACCGGGAAGTGATCTCCCTCTCTCATACACACCCTAACCTGAGCCTCACTATCCTCATAAAAACTCTTTACAGCCTTCAGTAACTTACTACCTATTCCATACACTTGCAACATTTGCCACATTGCTCCCCTATCCACTCTATCATATGCCTTTTCTAAATCCATAAATGCAATAAAAACTTCTCTACCTTTATCTAAATACTGTTCACATATATGCTTCACTGTAAACACTTGATCTACACATCCCCTACCCACTCTAAAGCCTCCTTGCTCATCTGCAATCCTACTCTCTGTCTTACCTCTAATTCTTTCAATAATAACCCTGCCATACACTTTACCTGGTATACTCAGTAAACTTATTCCCCTATAATTTTTACACTCTCTTTTATCCCCCTTCCCTTTATATAAAGGAACTATACATGCTCTCTGCCAATCCCTTTGTACCTTCCCCTCTTTCATACATTTGATAACAAAAATACCAACCACTCCAGCACTATATCCCCCCTGCTTTTAACATTTATGTCATGATTCCGTCAATTCCAGCTGCTTTACCCCCTTTCATTCTACGTAATGCCTCACGCACCTCCCCCACACTCACATCCTGCTCTTCTTCACTCCTAAACGATGTTGTACCTCCCTGGCCAGTACATGAAATTACGCCTCCCTCTTTTCATCGACATTTAAAAGTTCCTCAAAATATTCCCGCCATCTACCCAATACCTCCAGCTCCCATCTACTAACTCCCTACTCTGTTTTAACTGACAAATCCATTCGTTCCCTAGGCTTTCTTACCTTGTTTATCTCACTCCAAAATTTTTTCTTGTTTTCAGCAAAATTTCTTGACAGAGCCTCTCCCATTCTTTCATCCGCTCTTCTTTTGCACTCTCTCACCACTCTCTTCACCTTTCTTTTACTCTCCATATACTCTGCTCTTCTATTAACACTTTTGTTTTGTAAAAACCTCTCATAAGCTACCTTTTTCTCTTTCATCACACCCTTTACTTCTTCATTCCACCACTCCTCCTCTTTCCTCCTGCACCCACCCTCCTATAGCCACAAACTTCTGCCCACATTCTAATACTGCATTTTTAAAACTATCCCAACTCTCTTAAACCCCCCCATTACTCCTACTTGCACTAGCCCACCTTTCTGCCAATAGTTGCTTATATCTCACCCTAACTTCCTCCTCCCTTAGTTTATGCACTTTTACCTCTCTCTTACTTGCTGTTGCCATTTTCTTTTTGTCCCATCTACCTTTTACTCTAACTGTAGCTACAACCAAATAATGATCTGATATATCCGTTGCCCCTCTATAAACATGTACATCCTGAATCCTACTCATCAACCTTTTATCCACCAATACATAATCCAACAAACTACTTTCCTTACGTGCTATATCATACCTTGTATATTTATTTATCCTCTTTTTCATAAAATATGTATTACTTATTACCAAACCTCTTTCTACACATAGCTCAATTAATGGTTCCCCATTTACATTTACCCCTGGCACCCCAAATTTACCTACTACTCCATCCACAACATTTTTACCAACTTTAGCATTAAGATCCCCAACCACAATTACTCTCTCACTTGGTTCAAAACTCCCCACACACTCACTCAACATTTCCCAAAATCTCTCTCTCTCCTCTACACTTCTCTCTTCTCCAGGTGCATAAACACTTACTATAACCCACTTTTCACATCCAACCTTTATTTTACTCCACATAATCCTTGAATTTATACATTTATATTCCTTCTTTACCTGCCATAACTGATTATTCAACATTATTGCCACTCCTTCTTTAGCTCTAACTCTATTTGAAACCCCTGATCTAATCCCATTTATTTCTCCCCACTGAAACTCTCCTACCCACTTGCTCAGGAACCAGACGTGTTGGTTCAGGAGTGGATCTCTCTGAGACGGGAGAGCTAGATGCTAGACGGACAGACAGATAGACAGAGAGCTTGACAGACAGACAGATAGACAGAAAGCTTGACAGACACAGATAGAGAGCTTGGCAGACAGATAGACAGACAGATATGTTTGTGTAATAGTGAAAACAAAGGGGGATGCTCATTAAATGTCATCCCTTATCTTATCACTGCACCCTCTCATACGCTCATCAAATGTCACCAATTATCTTATCTTATCTTATCACTGTCAGCAGTGGACTGACTTGTCTTACATCATGCTTCAAGGGAACTTATTGTTCTTATTCTTCTTATTATTATTTTCATTATTCTTATTATTATTCCTATTATTATTAATTATTATTATACTTTCTTTCTTTCAACACGTCGGCCGTTTCCCACCGAGGCAGGGTGGCCCAAAAGGAAAAACGAAAGTGTTTCCTTTTACATTTAGTACTGTAATATATTCAGGAGAAGGGGTTACTAGCCCCTTGCTCCCAGCATTTTAGTCACCTCTTACGATACGCATGGCTTATGGAGGAAGAATTCTGTTCCACTTCCCCATGGAGATAAGAGGAAATAAGAACAAGAACTAGTAAGAAAATAGAAGAAAATCCAGAGGGGTGTGTATATATATGCTTGTACATGAATGTGTAGTGTGACCTAAGTGTAAGTAGAAGTAACAAGATGTACCTGAAATCTTGCATGTTTATGAGACAGAAAAAAGACACCAGCAATCCTACCATCATGTAAAACAATTACAGGCTTTCGTTTTACAATCACTTGCCAGGACGGTAGTACAGTCATCCCTTGGTTTTCAATTTTAATCCGTTCCAGATGGATCAGCTAAAACCAAAATCGGTGAAAACCAAAACTATTTTCCCCATAAGAAATAATGGAAATTCAATTAATCCGTTCCAGAAACCCAGAAGTTTGGAAAAAAAAAAATTGGGGGGGCCTTAAAGATAGATTTACATGCACAAATGAATGAACTCTATGTGGCACTTACCTTTATTGAAGACTGATGTTGCTGGATGGAAGAGAGGGAGGAGGGGAGAGGGAAGAGACCCTATTTTTTGGAAGAGGAATCCCCTTCCATAAGGAATTTAGGTACCAAGTCCTTATCAGTGGTCACTTCCCTGCATACCTCCTACACTCCCTGCATACATGCTACACTCCCTACATACATGCTACACTCCCTGCATACATGCTACACTCCCTGCATACATGCTACACTCCCTGCATACATGCTACACTCCCTGCATACATGCTACACTCCCTGCATTCATGCTACACTCCCTGCATTCATGCTACACTTCGTGCTTACATGCTACACTCCCTGCATACCTGCTACACTCCCTGCATACCTGCTACACTCCCTGCATACTTGTTACACTCCCTGCATACATGCTACACTCCCTGCATACATGCTACACTCCCTGCATACATGCTACACTCCCTGCATACCTGCTACACTCCCTGCATACCTGCTACACTCCCTGCATACCTGCTACACTCCCTGCATACATGCTACACTCCTGCATACATGCTACACTCCCTGCATACATGCTACACTCCCTGCATACATGCTACACTCCCTGCATACCTGCTACACTCCCTGCATACATGCTACACTCCCTGCATACATGCTACACTCCCTGCATACATGCTACACTCCCTGCATACATGCTACACTCCCTGCATACATGCTACACTCCCTGCATACATGCTACACTCCCTGCATGCCTGCTACACTCTTAAACTCCATTGTGTTTCTCACTTTCTTTACCAAAGGACTGGTACTAGTAGCTTTCTTTGGGCCCATGGTAGCTTATTTAGTAGTCACACACAATAATCAAGGGCCAAAAACAATGAATTGTTCATAAATGTTTTGTATGAACTCCTGGGGTGATATTCACTCAAGCATAAACAATGCTAGACTGCGTGACAATGTGCGTGGGTGGCGGTCTAGCGGGCTTTGTATGTGCGGGGCACTGGTGGACAGGTTCCCTACCATAGGTGAAAACTGAGACAATCGGTGAAAACTGAGACAATTTTTCCACAAAAAAAGTGATTGAAAACCAAAATCGGTGAAATTTGAGACAATTGAAAACCAAGGGATGACTGTACCTCCCTGGGCGGTTGCTGTCTACCAACCTACTACCTAGGATTATTATTATTATTATTATTATTATTATTATTATTATTATATACTCCCACGTATCCAAAATATTACTGGGACCTATAAATACTTTGTATATATTCCTAGACAATAGTAAATGACCAAGGCAGGTGTAAATGTCCACCTGTCAGTGTGTTTGTGACAATTTGAGTACACTGGTCCCTCGGTTTTCGCCGAAAATTCGTTCCAGAATGCTGCTCAAGTGCCATTACCGAACGAATTTACTTCCTTAAGAAATAATGTCACGTAGGTTAGTCTATTTCAGACCCCCAAAAATACATTTGCAACAGCACTTACGAAAATACACTTACATAAATGTTCGAGTTTGGAGATGCACGAAAACCGAGGGACCACTGTATAATGCATTTTTTTGAGGCTAATATACAGTCCACACAGCTGCTTTGGTCTCATTTACCCTTCTTTTCTCTATGATAAAAGATGTCACTCGTGCTCGTGAATCATGAAGTTTCACATCCGTAGATTTTATAAATACTAAAATATTTATCTGAAAAGTAAGCTAGTCTCCTAGTATCGTGTTTTCAGTTATTTTTTAATATACGTGTATTGTCATTATTTTTGCAGAACAGTATTGACCAATCGTGGTTTTACAGTTTACCAATTTTTATTTGCAATAGCCTTTACCATTTGTTTTTTATTTTTTCCCAAAAATTTAAAAAAAAAATATCAGCATTTTTTAATACAGCTTCTCCTCACTTACCAACGTACTTGTTTAGTGACGCCTCGGACTTACGACGGGCTCTCTGACCAGTATTCATTCCTAAATAATGTATATTAGAGCGGATGGGTCTATGAAGGATGAGGTGAACCATAGAATTGATGAGGGGAAAAGGGTGAGTGGAGCACTTCGGAGTCTGTGGAGACAAAGAACGTTGTCCATGGAAGTAAAGAGGGGAATGTATGAGAGTATAGTTATACCAACGCTCTTATATGGGTGTGAAGCATGGGTGATGAATGTTGCAACGAGGAGAAGGCTGGAGGCAGTGGAGATGTCATGTCTGAGGTCAATGTGTGGTGTGAATATAATGCAGAGAATTCGGAGTTTGGAAATTAGGAGGAGGTGCGGGATTACCAAAACGATTGTCCAGAGAGCTGAGGAGGGGTTGTTGAGGTGGTTTGGACATGTAGAGAGAATGGAACGAGACAGAGTGACTTCGAGAGTGTATAAATCTGTAGTGGAGGGAAGGCGGGGTAGGGGTCGGCCTAGGAAAGGTTGGAGGGAGGGGGTAAAGGAAGTTTTGTGTGCGAGGGGCTTGGATTTCCAGCAAGCATGTGTGAGCGTATTTGATAGGAGTGAATGGAGGCATATGGTTTTTAATACTTGACGTGCTGTTGGAGTGTGAGCAAAGTAACATTTATGAAGGGATTCAGGGAAACCGGCAGGCCGGACTTGAGTTCTGGAGATGGGAAGTACAGTGCCGGCACTCTGAAGGAGGGGTGTAAATGTTGCAGTTTTATAACTGTAGTGTAAAGCACCCTTCTGGCAAGACAGTGATGGAGTGAATGATGATGAAAGTTTTTCTTTTTCGGGCCACCCTGCCTTGGTGGGAATCGGCCGATGTGTTAATAAAATAAAATAAACATTACACTACTGTATAAACATTTAAAAATATACCAGAATGTTATAAATGGTGCAAAGGTGACAGTAAAACAATATAAAAAATGGTTGATACAAACCCACTGCCATTATAGTATGCTCCTCACTTAGCGACGAATTCATTTAACAATGTGGTCTTAGGAACAGAACTCCATTGTTAAGTGAGGAGAGGCTGTATACAGTAGGACCCTCGTATCCACGGGGGATAAGTTCTAAGTACCTGCCGTGAATACCAAAACTGCGGATAGTAGCGAACCCTATACAGGAGGCCCTCCACATTCGCGAGTTCCACTTTCATGAGCTTCGAACATTCGCGAATGCCCAGCCTCCTATTATCGGCAGTGGCACTGGCAGTAAAGAGTTAGAATCCAAACACTAGACTCATCATGCCATGCAGTTACACTCCATATAATCACCTCCATTCAACTGTCATCAGTAACTGCATGGCTAACTATCATCACCATCATCATCATCGTCATCATCATCACAAGTCATCAGAGTTCGTCTGCCTAACCTTACGAGTGGTGAGTGTTTTGTTTATTCATTATTTGTTATTAAACCATAACTTGTATATACAATATTTTACGATGTTTTCATGTGTTTTATGATTGTTCATGGTTCAATAGGTTCAGGAAGCAGTATTGTTAGGCTAAGTAAATGCTATTATTATATTTCCCTATAATATATTTGCGCACCAAACATTCGCGAATTTTCAACATTCGCGAGGGTCTTGATTCCCTAACCCTCGCGAATGTGGAGGGCCTCATGTATATGTCTTATATATACCTATTATAAAGTTTAATTGATAAATTACACAGAAGTGGAGAATTATCACTTTTTCATTGACAGGAAGCACTTCACAGCTTCTCTTAGGCTTTGAAGAACTTCTGCCATCACTACTTTTGCACTTTGAGTCCATTTTTAACCCTTAACCAGGCACTCCTAGGAAAATACGAATTTCGAAATGTATTTTCTATGAGTGGATAGAGTATCTCAATGTAAGGGAAATGAGGCCATATAAATGGAATTCTGAAAAAAAAATTAAGTTCAATTGCCAATATTCGAAGACCGGTTGTACCTGGTCCCGCCCGGTAAAGGGTGTCAAAGTCTAAATGTTGCAAATTTGCAATTGTTAATAAAACACCCAATAAGTATTTTTCAAGCAATTCTAGGTCATCTGGCTCTTGATTTGAGTCACTTTCCTCCAAAATGCAGACATATTTGGACTTCTCTTTGGAGGAACCACCGTAAAACAATTTCTCATTGATCTGGAAGGACAACAAAAATGTTCTGTACACACTCAGACCACTACAGAATTCATATATGCATTAGAAATTTTTATATAAATATTTATTTACTGAAATTTCAAATTGGGCTTTGACGGCAGGACCGTTTGAACCTGATACTTTTTCGTTGCACTTTTTTCAATTGCATAGTGCATTCATATTATGCTTCACAAACACTTTACAGTCAACCCTTGGTTTTTGTGTTTAATCCATTCCAGAGGGATCGACTAAAACCAAAATCGACGAAAACTAAAACCATTTTCCCCATAAGAAATAATGGAAATTCAATTAATCCGTTCCAGAAACCCAGATGTTCGAAAAAAAAAATTGGGGGGGCCTTAAAGATAGATTTACATGCACAAATGAATGAACTCAATGTGGCACTTACCTTTATTGAAGACATGTTGCTGGATGGAAGAGAGGGAGGAGGGGAGAGGGAAGAGACCCTATTTTTTGGAAGGGAAATCCCCCTCCATAAGGACTCTAGGTACCAAGTCCTCATCTGGGGTCACTTCCCTTCTTTGTCTTTTAATCCCACTAGGAGTCACTGAGAGTGACTGCACACCTGTGGCACTAAATATCTGTCCAGAGAGCTCTGTGTCTGGCATATCTTTAAAATGTCCCTAAAATGGGAAAAGAGATTGTCATTGAACATGTTGATGAGATGGATTGCAACATCTTTGTCAGGGTGATGTTCCTCCATAAATGAATGCACCCTACTCCACATTGCACAAATCTCCTTAATCTCTGAAGAAGACACCTTACATCTCTCTTCCTCCTCCATTGAAGCAATTTCCTGAGATCTGCTTTGATGGTGTTGCAGCTCAAGCTTTTGCAGCTCTTCAGTGGTTAGATCTTCATTGTGGTCCTCCACCAACTCTTCCACATCCTGGCTGCTCACATCCAACCCCATGCAATTTCCCAATGCCACAATACTTTCCACAACTTCCATAGGCTCATCAGGGTCAGGCCCAAACCCTTCAAAATCCCTCTCTGGGACACAATCTGGCCACAACTTTCTCCAAGCAGAGTTCATCGTCCTGGAAGTCACTCCCTGCCAAACTTTATCTATAAGGCCTATGCAATGGAAGACATTGAAGTGATCCTTCTAGAACTCTTTTAGGGTCAATGCAGTCATTGGTCACATCAAAGCACCTTTGAAACATTGCTTTGGTGTACAGTTTTTTTCAAGTTTGCAATGACCTGCTGGTCCATGGGCTGGATGAGAGGAGTAGTGTTAGAAGGCAAGAACTTCACTGTTACAAATTTGAAATCCTTAGACATTTGGTCTTCCAAGTCTTGAGGATGAGCAGGAGCATTGTCCATTACCAGGAGGCACTTGAGCCCCAATTTATTGTCCAATAGATATTTCTTCACACTGGGGCAAAACACTTGATTAAACCATTCCAGGAAAATTTCCCTAGTGACCCATGTTTTAGGGTTAGACTTCCACATCACACACAATTTACTCTTGTCAACAACTGTATTTCTTGAACACTCTGGGAGTTTCAGAGTGATACACCAGTAAAGGCTTCACTTTGAAATCCCCACTAGCGTTACCACACAACATTAGAGTTAGCCTGTCTTTCATAGGCTTGTGTCCTGGCATTGCCTTTTCCTCCTGCATGATGTAGGTCCTCCTTGGCATTTTCTTCCAAAAGAGGCCTGTTTCGTCACAATTAAACACTTGGGGTTTAAATTCTTCTGCCTCTACATATTCTTTAAAGTCACACACAATTTTTTCAGCCCCTTGTTTATCTGAACTGGCACCCTCACCATGCCTTACAACAGCCACTTCGCTTCTTGAAGTTTTCGAACCAGCCTTTGCTGGCCTTAAATTCATCAACATCAACACTGGTTTCAGGCATTTTCTTGACAAGATTGGCATGCAGCTGCCTTGCTTTTTCACATATGATGGATTGCACAACACTATCACCCACTAGCAGTTTTTCATTTATCCACACCAACAACAGTTTCTCCATATTTTCAATTGATTGTGATCTCTGTTTCGTTATCGTATTCACCCCTTTCGCAACATTAGCTTCCGTGATTTCTTTTCTCTTCGCCACACTGGAACCGATGGTTGATAGGGCCTTCTTGTATATCCTGGCAAGCTCGGCAATATGTACACCACTATCATATTTTTCTATTATTTCTTTCTTCAGTTCTATTGTGTTCCTCACTTTCTTTACCAAAGAACTGGCACTAGGAGCTTTCTTTGAGCCCATGGTAGCTTATTTAGTTGTCACATACAATAATCAAGGGTCAAAAACAATGAATTGTTAATAAATGTTTTGTATGAACTCCTGGGATGATGTTCACTCAAGCATAAACAATGCTAAACTGCGTGACAATGTGCGTGGGTGGCGGTCTTGCGGCTTTGTATGTGCGCTGGGCACATGGACAGGTTCCGTACCATCGACGAAAACTAAGACAATATAGTTCCACGAAAAAAGTGCCCGAAAACCAAAATCACCGAAAACTAAGACACACGAAAACCAAGGGTTGACTGTATATATAGTATCTCAAAATATGCCTAAACTATTTATTTACACACTGGACACAATAATCAGTACTTACCGACATTGTAGAGAGTATAATCACAGTGTATATGAATGTCAGTAGAGGAAAAATCCGGCTCTGGGCGACACCAAGCTACAAGTGTTTACATTTTGGTCTCTCAACCAACGGGAAGAGAGCAGATGCCGTCCTCACTTAGGTGGAGCGACTCACAGAAGGCTTGTGATTGGTCAGAAATAGTGAACAGGAACCCAGATGCACGGTGGGAGTAGGAAGACAGGCGCAAAAAACCATGCATTCAGGACCGCAAAAACATGATACAGCCCGGTAAAGGGTTATTTTCGGGCCATGGTAAACTGTGGATAACTGAAACCGCAAATACCAGACGTGCTGATATGGAGATCCTTCTGTTGCAAATATAATACTAGAGTGATGCCATATCAAAAATTGAATTATTATTTTTTTTTCTCTCTATTTTTTAAGCAAACTTCATGAAACTTCCAGTATAAATGTTTTTATAGCTTCTTAACTTACAGTAAAAATTTCATCGAAATCAGAGTATTTTTGAACACACAGGTCAAAAAGTTGCTCTCCTCCCAGAGGCTTGCTTTTTTTATCATTCACCTTATCAGGCAGTATTATTTTTTATTGTGCATACTCACCACACAGACCCATTCTCTCATAGCTAGGCTAAAATTTACAACTCACAGTATATTTGGGGGTGCTGTGCTTAAAACATAGATGTACAGTGGACCCCCGGATTACTTCATTATTTCGTTCCAGAATGCTGTTCAAGTGCTGTTACCGAACGAATTTGTTCCCATAAGGAATAATGTAAATTAGATTAATCCTTTTAGACCCCCAAAAATACACTTACAAAAGCACTTACAAAAATACACTTACATAATTGTTCGAGTTTGGAGCATTACGTAATCCGGGGCTCCACTGTATATGTGAGTGACAATGGCATCAATAACATAGGAAACAGTAAAAGGGTTAGTGGTCACTTGTTGATGTCTGTCATTCAGGTAAGATTTTATGCAGGAGATAGCATGTCCTCTGATTCCATAATGTTCTAATTTGAGCAGTATGATGTTGTGGTCAGCTGTATCAAAGGATTTTTTTTAAGGTTAATAAAGGAGATTTTTGGACATTAATTATTTTCAGAGGAACAGATTGAATCAAGCATTTTTATTGCATCATTGGTGCTTTGACCTGAAGCCAAACTGACATGGGTTAAGGAAGTTGTGTTTAGCTATGAATTCATATGTTTGTTAATACATATATTATTTTTTAAGCAGTGCAATGGTGAATATTTTGCTAACCATTTTTTTTTCTTTCAGTACGTACTTTAATTAAAATCCCTTATTTTACAGACTGTGTTCATATGATCTGCAATGGCTCAGATGCTCAGGAAGACTTGAAGGTTGCTGTCCAGCGGCTTTTTGGTGAAGATGAAGATGAAGAAAAACCTCATGTTCTCCTGCACTTGTATTTCAATTTGGTGAGGTGGATGCTTAGCATTTTATTATAACACGGACAAATTTTGGGACAGGGCTTCTGAGTTTAAAATAATAAGGGTTTTAGGTTCTCCTGGCAAGTGTATGGTAAACTCTCCATGATAATGCCAAGTCTAAGGCTATAATGGAATAAATACCTTGCATACTGTTGCTGTTTGTGGAGCCTGAAGAATTTGCACATTATTTTGGTGGGGAGCAGTGGCATCAGAGATGGAGAAGAGCATGAGCTTACATTCATCATGCAAGTACACAGCTCATGTTTTTTTTGCCACCATAATGTAGTAGTAATAGCAATAGATATGTGACTTCTTTAGTACAGTGGACCCCCGCCTAACGAGCAAAATTCATTCCAGAAGCCTGCTCAAGTGCCATTACCGAACGAATTTACTTATTTAAGAAATAATGTCACGTAGGTTAGTCTATTTCAGACCCCCAAAAATACACTTCCACAAGCACTTACAATATTATACTTACATAATTGTACGATTTCCGGGGTGCTCGTTAGGCGGGGGTCCACTGTATTACTTCAGTGATATGACTCACAAAAGAAAACAATTTGGAAACAAGAAATGATTTCAAACTTTACAAGACTGACATTTTTGTAGCATGTCAATTCTAGTAGAAAAAAAGGTGGAACCTAAATCTACTCCAACACATTTCTCTAGCTCCTCCATCACTTGAAATGTTCATACACTACCAATACCATCAAAATTATCTGATTTATAATGATACTTATACCATCAGAGTTTGCAAGTACAGTGGACCCCCGTTTTTTGTAATTACATAATCCGTTCCAGAGAGTCTGACTTAAAGGCGAAATTTACAATTTGCAAAACCATTTTCCCCATAAGAAATAATGTAAATCCAATTAATCTGTTTCAGACACCCAAAATTATTAACAAAAAATAATTTTTTTTAGAGATTAAATATAGATTTACTTACAGAAAACAATGAGAAATAAATATAAAGCACTAATGAAATGGATAAATGAACATTTAAATCACTATTACATACCTTTATTGAAGATTCTTGTTGAGAGAGGGAGAATGTTTGGAGACAGGACAAAATACACCTACCATCTTACTTACGACCAAGCTTGGTTCCGTCCAACCGGTCGTAAGTCAAAATGGACATAAGTCGACCCTTAGAAAATTGCGGAATATATGAGCAAGCATGTGTGAGCGTGTTAGATAGGAGTGAATGGAGACGAATGGTTTTTGGGACCTGACGAGCTGTTGGAGTGTGAGCAGGGTAATATTTTATGAAGGGATTCAGGGAAACCAGTTAATTGATTAGTTGGACTTGAGTCCTGGAAATGGGAAGTACAATGCTTGCACTTTAAAGGAGGGGTCTGGGATAGTGACAGTTGGGAGGGACTTATTCTCAGCTGTCGTATCTGAGCGCCTCTGCAAAGACAGTGATTATGTATGAGTTAGGTGAAAGTGTTGAATGATGATGAAAGTATTTCCTTTTTGGGTCACCCTGCCTCGGTGGGAGACGGCCGACTTTTTGAAAAAAAAAAAATGAGTGGGAGGGGCTGGTTTTGATGGATGTTTGGGGTACAGGAGCAAATTCTTGGGCAGCTTTGGGAAAAGGTTGGACAAATACTACAGGGGTGGTTTTGATAAGGACTTGCCTTGTATGGGCCAGTAGGCCTTCTGCAGTGTTCCTCCATTCTTATGTTCTTAAGAACATAGGAACATAGGAGAGGAGGAACACTGCAGCAGGCCTGTTGGCTCAAACTAGGCATGTCCTATTTTTTATGCTACCCAAGCCATAGCCTTTGTAACCTTTCGAGCTAGGTATGAACCAGAAATAATGGATTAAAGGGGGATAAATTTAGATTTAGAAAGGACATAGGTAAGTACTGGTTTTCAAACAGAGTTGTGGATGCATGGAACAATCTTCCGAGTAGGGTGATCGAGGCTAGGAACTTGGTTAGCTTTAAAAAGAGATTGGATAAATATATGAGTTGGAGGGGCTGGGTTTGATTGGTGTCATGGGTACGGGAGTGAATTCTTGGGTAGCTTTGGATAGGAGTAGTTGTGATAAGGACCTGCCTTGTATGGGCCAGTACGCCTTCTGCAGTGTTCCTCCATTCTTATGTACCAGCTGACTTTTCCACCACATGTATACCTGGAGTATACCTAGATAGAGTTCCAGGGGTCAACGCCCCTGCGGCCCGGTCTGTGACCAGGCCTCATATTGGATCAGAGCCTGATCAACCAGGCTGTTACTGCTCGCCGCATGCAGTCCAACGTACGAACCACAGCCTGGCTGGTCAGGTACTGACTTTAGGTGCCTGTCCAGTGCCTGCTTGAAGACAGTCAGGGGTTTGTTGGTAATCCCCCTGATGTATGCTGGGAGGCAGTTGAACAGTCTTGGGCCCCTGACACTTATTGTGTTGTCTCTCAATGTGCTAGTGGCACCCCTGCTTTTCATTGAGGGGATGTTACATCGCCTGCCGAGTCTTTTGCTTTCGTAGGGAGTGACTCGTGTGTAAGTTTGTTACTAATCCCTCGAGAATTTTCAACGTGTATAATAATAATAATAATAATATAATAATAATAATAGTTTATTTCTCCATGGGGAAGTGGAACAGAATTCTTCCTCCGTAAGCCATGTGTGTCGTAAGAGGCGACTAAAATGCCAGGAGCAAGGGGCTAGTAACCCCTTCTCCTGAATATATTACAGTACTATATGTAAAAGGAGAAACTTTCATTTTTCCTTTTGGGCCATCCTGCCTCGGTGGGAAACGGCCGACGTGTTGAAAGAAGAAAGAAGAAGTATAATTGTATATCTAAGTTATAAAATTTGAATATAAGTTGAACATAATAATTTATTAATTGTAGCAATGCAACTAATTGAGTGAGATAACAATTTAAAACAATTAATTGCATTGCAGTTACAGTTTACGTGGTCATTATAATGTAAATGTTATAGAAACAGTTAGCTTAGTATGTATTATTCATAACAGGTTTTTATATTTAAGTGATTTATAATAATGTATCTCTCCCGCCTGGATTCTAGGGAGTACAGGTTTAGGAACTTCAAGCGTTCCCAGTAATTGAGGTGGTTTATTGCAGTTATGCGTGCCGTGAAGGTTCTCTGCACATTTTCTAGGTCAGCAATTTCACCTGCCTTGAAAGGTGCAGTTAGTGTGCAGCAATATTCCAGCCTAGATAGAACAAGCGACCTGAAAAGTGTCAACATGGGCTTGGCATCCCTGGATTTGAAGGTTCTCATTATCCATCCTGTCATTTTTCTAGCAGATGCAATTGCTACGGTGTTATGGTCCTTGAAGGTGAGATCCTCTTACATGATCACTCCAAGGTCTTTGACATTAGTTTTTCGCTCTATTGTGTGGTTGGAATTTGTTTTGTACTCCGATGAGATTTTAATTTCCTCACGTTTTCCATATCTGAGTAATTGAAATTTCTTATCATTGAACTTCATATTGTTTTCTGCAGCCCATTTAAAGATTTGGTTGATGTCTGCTTGGAGTCTTGCAGTGTCTTCAACGGTGGACACTGTCATACAGATTTGGGTGTCATCTGCAAAGGAAGACACTGCACTGTGGCTTATATACATGTCTATGTCCGATATGAGGATGAGGAACAGGATGGGAGTGAGTACTGTGCCTTGTGGAACAGAGTTTTTCACTATAGCTGCCTCAAACTTTACTCTGTTGACTACTACTCTTTGTGTTCTACTTGTTAGGAAATTATAGATCCATCTACCAACTTTTCCTGTTATTCCTTTATCACGCATTTTGTGTGCTATTACACCATGGTCACACTTGTCAAAGGCTTTTGCAAAGTCTGTGTATATAACATCTGCATTCTGTTTGTCTTCTAGAGCATCCAGGACCTTGTCGTAGTGGTCCAGTAGTTGGGACAGACAGGAGCGGCCTGCTCTAAACCCATGCTGCCCTGGGTTGTGTAAGAACATAAGAACATAAGAAAGAAGGAACACTGCAGCAGGCCTACTGGCCCATGCGAGGCAGGTCCAAATCTCCAACGGCTTAAGCCAATGCCCCGACCCAGCCAGGTCAGGTTACATTCACTTAAGGAAGGAACACTGCATCTGACCTAGCACAAGCTAGTCAGGACCAACTCACACCCAACCGCACCCACTCATATAATTGTCTAGTTGACCACCTGGTCAGCCGACCACCTGGTCAGGTCACTTCCACTTAAGGAATTAGTACAGCTACTGACCTGGTAATACAAGCTAGTCAGGTCCAAACTCACACTCATCCACACCCACCCATGTATTTATCTAACCTATTTTTAAAACTACACAACGTCTTAGCATCTATGACGGTACTCGGAGTTTGTTCCACTCATCCACAACTCTATTACCAAACCAGTGCTTTCCTATATCCTTCCTGAATCTGAACTTTTCCAACTTGAAACCATTGCTGCGAGTCCTGTCTTGGCTGGATATTTTCAGCACGCTATTTACATCCCCTTTATTTATTCCTGTTTTCCATTTATACACCTCAATCATATCCCCCTAATTCTACGCCTTTCTAGAAGTGCAGATTCAGGGCCCTCAGTCTATCCTCATAGGGAAGATTTCTGATACATGGGATGAACTTTGTCATCCTCCTTTGTACGTTTTCCAGTGCATTTATATCCATTCTGTAATACGGTGACCAGAACTGTGCAGCATAATCTAAATGAGGCCTAACCAAAGATATATAGAGTTGTAGAACAACCTGAGGACTTCTATTATTTATACTTCTTGATATGAAGCCAAGGATTCTGTTAGCTTTATTGCGAACACTTATGCACTGTTGTCTTGGCTTCAGATTACTACTAACCAGAACTCCTAAATCCTTCTCGCAATCACAAGTAATAAGATCTACATTATTCAGCTTATATGTGGCATGGTTATTGTCCTGCCCAACATTTAGAACTTTGCATTTGTTTACATTAAACTGCATCTGCCACTTCTCCGACCACTGCATCAGTCTATTCAAATCATCCTGGAGTGCTCTAATGTCCTCGTTTGAATGAATTGATGGATTGATGGGTATCTAGATGAGTGGCAATCTTGCTTCTTAGAACCCTTTCAAAGATTTTTATGATATGGGACATTAGCGCTATTGGTCTGTAGTTCTTTGCTATTGCTTTACTGCCCCCTTTGTGGAGTGGGGCTATGTCTGTTGTTTTTAGGAACTGCGGGACGACCCCCAGTGTCCATGCTCCTTCTCCATAGGATGTTAAAAGCACGTGATAGGGGCTTCTTGCAGTTCTTGATGAACACGGAGTTCCATGAGTCTGGGCCTGGAGCGGAGTGCATGGGCATGTCATTTATTGCCTTTTTGAGTCATTTGGCATCAGGATAATGTCAGATAGGCTTGCGTCTGTTAAGTTCTGTAGCACTCTCATAAAAAATTCATTTAGGTCTTCGACTTTCAGTCTGGTTAGCGGCTCGCTAAAAACTGAGTCATACTGGGACTTTAGTAACTCACTCATTTCCTTGCTGTCATCTGTGTAGGACCCATTACGTTTAAGTAGGGGCCCAATACTGGATGTTGTTCTTGACTTTGATTTGGCATAAGAAAAGAAATACTTTGGGTTTCTTTCAATTTCATTTATGGCTTTTAGTTCTTCCCGCGTTTCTTGATTCGTGTAAGATTCCTTTAGTTTTAATTCGATGTTTGCTATTTCTCTGACCAGTGTCTCCCTACGTATTTCAGATATGTTGGCTTCTTGTAGCCTCTCCGTTATTCTTTGTCTTTGCCTGTATAGGGAGTTCCTCTCTCTTTCTAGTTTACATCTTCTCCTCCTTTTCCTTAAGGGAATTTGCCTTGAGCAAATTTCAAGTGCCACAGAGTTAATTTGTTCTAGACATAGGTTAGGATCCGTGATGCTTAGGCTATCTTCCCAGTTTATATCATTTAGGACTTGGTTTACTTGGTCCCACCTTATGTTTTTGTTATTGAAGTTGAATTTGGAGAAAGCTCCCTCATGGCTGATCACATTTTGTTGATCTGGGGCTCCCCGCATACATATCTGGACCTCTATTATGTTGTGATCTGAGTATATTGTTTTTGATATGATGTCATTTCGTATCAGATCATCATTGTTGGTGAAGATGAGGTCCAGCGTATTCTCTAATCTTGTAGGCTCTACTATTTGCTGGTTTAAGGTGAATTTGGTGCAGAGATTTAAAAGTTCATGTGTGTGCGAGTTTTCATCTGAGCTGCCTCTTGGTGTTATCTCTGCTACCACATTGTTTGCAATATTCCTCCGTTTTAGGTGCCTTAGGTTGAAATCCCCCAGGAGCAAGATGTTGGGAGCAGGAGCTGGAAGATTTTCCAGACAGTGGTCAATTTTCAGAAGCTGTTCCTGGAATTGTTGGGACGTTGCATCCGGAGGCTTGTATACAACCACGATGACCAGGTTTTGATTCTTGATCTTTACTGCTAATACTTCAACTACATCATTTGAGGCATTTAGTAGTTCTGAACATGTAAGTGACTCTGTGATATACAGGCCAACCCCCCCCCTTTTGCCTGTTCACTCTGTCACATCTGTATAGGTTGTAGCCCGGGATCCATATTTCATTGTCCAAGTGATCTCTTATGTGGGTCTCTGTGAAAGTCGCAAACATAGCATTTGACTCTGTAAGCAGTCCACAGATGTAAGGTATCTTGTTGTTCTTTGCTGGCTTTAGACCCTACATATTTGCAAAGAAAGAATGTCATTGGATTGGTGGTATGGTGGGGGGTCTTTTTTTCCTGGCACTAATATCTGTTGTTTTGGAGTGGAGGCCATTGACTGTGATTCCACTCCAGAAATGATTGCAGTTGGCGTACGATTTCTGTCATTTCCTGCCAGCTTTTTTTCCTTCCTGGCGCTAAAAAACCTCTCTCTCCAGAGTGGCTGTGGCTACCCAGGTTTTACCATGGTCTGGATGTTCTGTGTCGTCTTCTACCCTTTAGGTGGTGTGCCTGGCAATATAAGTTATAGCACTGTCTTTCCTGAACTGATGAGTGGCACATTTCAGGGTGGAAAAGCTTACAGGAAGGGCGGTTGCATTTCCTGTTGTTATATGGGAACGGCATTTTCTGGGGTGATCATAATTACATGTCCCATCTGATTTCCCAGATTTTCCATGCCTGCAGATACCAAGTGCATAATATTCACATAGGCCTGGTTTCCGTTTGCCCTGGTTTTTAGTGACTGTGTTCCCCATTGGTGGGTGTGTTCCTGTCTCATGTCTGTCTTCGTTACTATTGCTAACAATGGAGCCTTCAACTGTTTCCGGCATAACCATGGATTTTATGCTCGTATAACCAAAATGTCACCAATTTCTGTATAAACATTGTACAACGGGGAAATAAATCCTTGACTTTGTAGTGGAGACTTAACAAGGTAACGTGGTGGTCAGGGTCAAAGTAACGTGGTGGTCAAGGTCAAGGTAACGTGGTGGTCAGGGTCAAGGTAACGTGGTGGTCAGGGTCAAGGTAACGTGGTGGTCAGGGTCAAGGTTGGGTGGTGGTCAGGGTCAAGATAGCCTGGTGGTCAGGGTCAAGGTAGCGTGGTGGTCAGGGTCAAGGTAACGTGGTGGTCAGGGTCAAGGTTGGGTGGTGGTCAGGGTCAAGATAGCCTGGTGGTCAGGGTCAAGGTAGCGTGGTGGTCAGGGTCAAGGTAACGTGGTGGTCAGGGTCAAGGTTGCCTGGTGGTCAGGGTCAAGGTTGCCTGGTGGTCAGTGTCAAGGTAACGTGGTGGTCAGGGTCAAGGTAGCGTGGTGGTCAGGGTCAAGGTAACGTGGTGGTCAGGGTCAAGGTTGCCTGGTGGTCAGGGTCAAGGTAACGTGGTGGTCAGGGTCAAGGTTGCCTGGTGGTCAGGGTCAAGGTTGCCTGGTGGTCAGGGTCAAGAAGCAAAAAACTAGTGATTTTTATCAACATTTTCACTCACCTCAATTGGACGACTTTCTTTCATTCACTAAAAATTTTATTGTTAATGAAGGTCAATGATTTTTTCCCTCAAAATATAAGAAGAGAAAAGTGCAGATGTGAAGAAAAAAATTGTAACTATTCTAAACATCTCTTAAGAAAAGTCACGTTCAGTGTTTTCTTCACCTTCTCCACAAGTCTCTTACTTCTCCTTTCTTCACGTCTCTCACTTGTCCTTTCTACACATCTCTCATTTCTCCTTTTTACACATCTCTCACTTCTCCTTTCTTCATGTCTCTCACTTGTCCTTTTTACACATGTCTCACTTCTGCTGTCTTCACATGTCTCACTACTGCTGTCTTCACATGTCTCACTACTGCTGTCTTCACATGTCTCACTACTGCTGTCTTCACATGTCTCACTTCTGCTGTCTTCACATCTCTCACTCTGGATATAACTGATAAAACATTGAACATCCTCATTGTATATTTTGCTTAAGGGACTAATATTTACATAAATGATAAAGAAGAGTTTCCTTGGTGTCTGTCCTGGGTGTCTGTCCTGGGTGTCTGTCCTGGGTGTCTGTCCTGGGTGTCTGCCCTGGGTGTCTGTCCTGGGTGTCTGTCCTGGGTGTCTGTCCTGGGTGTCTGCCCTGGGTGTCTGTCCTGGGTGTCTGTCCTGGGTGTCTGTCCTGGGTGTCTGTCCTGGGTGTCTGCCCTAGGTGTCTGTCCTGGGTGTCTGTCCTGGGTGTCTGTCCTGGGTGTCTGTCCTGGGTGTCTGTCCTGGGTGTCTGTCCTGGGTGTCTGTCCTGGGTGTCTGTCCTGGGTGTCTGTCCTGGGTGTCTGTCCTGGGTGTCTGCCCTGGGTGTCTGTCCTGGGTGTCTGCCCTGGGTGTCTGTCCTGGGTGTCTGCCCTGGGTGTCTGTCCTGGGTGTCTGTCCTGGGTGTCTGTCCTGGGTGTCTGTCCTGGGTGTCTGTCCTGGGTGTCTGTCCTGGGTGTCTGTCCTGGGTGTCTGTCCTGGGTGTCTGTCCTGGGTGTCTGTCTGGGATATTCACAAGACAAAACAACAACAACAACAACAGTTTCTCTTATTGTAAACATAGAGGACTGACTTTCACATGGACACTAATACACATCAATAAAAACGTTCACAAATGAACGTAAACATTAGAAAAATGCGAAATAATCGTTATACTATAGAGTACTCCTGGCAGGTATGAATACACTTGTATGTATACCTGCTCTCACACAGATATTAAAAAAGGAATGAGAATGCGTATATACAATACTGGGAAGATGTTCATTGTGAATGATGTGAAGATACGAGGCAGCACCTTCACTTGTAGCACATCATTGTTGCCATATCAACCACGTTTTTCATCCTTACTATCTTATTTAATATTAAATCGCGCTCATTACCTTTATTGCTAAATTGGAAATATTCGACCTTGTATTATTATCTGTTATCATCATCATCATCATCGTCATCATCATCATCATCATCATCGTCATATTGGTCCTCTAAGTTATTCCGACAATTATGTATATATGTATGTGTATAATGTTTGCTATTCTCCTGTGCTCACCTACACCCCTCTCCTCCCCTCTGTGTCACGTGACCCAACCCTACTCCCAAGCCAGCTTCCAGCAGTGTGGATCCCCCCTCCCTCCCTCTGTGTCACGTGACCCCACCCTACTCCCAAGCCAGCTTCCAGCAGTGTGGATCCCCCCTCCCTCCCTCTGTGTCACGTGACCCCACCCTACTCCCAAGCCAGCTTCCAGCAGTGTGGATTCAACCTCCGACTAGACCACATCCATTGGATTGTCTTATTCTGCTCTAGTCGATAAAACTTCTATGTCTGTAGTTACATAGAATTTACTATGCTGTACTGTAAGATTACCTTCATAACTCTCTGTGAAGAGTAAACAACTTATAGATGAAGAAGTGTATTGTATATGTATTACGTCTTGTGTAAGATGACTCTATGCTATTTGACAAGAATATAGAAGAGTTTATAAAGGACTAATTATTGTGTAAAGATTCTCTGGATAATATACTCTATATTATAGAAAATCTGGATTATGTACAGTAATACATATTCTCTATTTTATAAGCAAATGAACGTCTTTCATTAAAAGTAAGGTTTTAGATGAAGTTTAATTTCAATCCCAAACTCTGTCAGAAATGGTACTCATGAATTCTCTGAAAACAAGAACTAAGCACTAGTATTTACCATAAGGCGTAAGAATACTTCACATTAATTTGCTGGCTATATTGAACTTTCACCTGTTGTACACATTGATCATTCACCTGTTGTACACTTTGATCATTCACCTGTTGTACACATTGATCATTCACCTGTTGTACACTTTGATCATTCACCTGTTGTACACTTTGATCATTCACCTGTTGTACACATTGGTCATTCACCTGTTGTACACATTGATCATTCACCTGTTGTACACATTGATCATTCACCTGTTGTACACATTGATCATTCACCTGTTGTACACTTTGATCATTCACCTGTTGTACACTTTGATCATTCACCTCTTGTACACACACAATATATATATATATATATATATATATATATATATATATATATATATATATATATATATATATATATATATATATATATATATATATATATATATATATATTCAGCATTTCCACATATACATTCAAAACATTAACCATCACACTTACGCATACACAAATAAATGAAGCAGCAAACACATAAATATCTTAATCAAACGTTTGCATACATTCGTATAAAAACCCACATAGTACTATGTATCATGTGTTTGCTGCTTCATTTATTTGTGTATGCGTAAGTGTGATGGTTAATGTTTTGAATGTATATTGGAAATGTAAGTATATATATATATATATATATATATAGATAATATATATAAAAAATAAAAGAATAAAGAGAGAGGAGAAAAAAAGAGAGAGAGAGAGAAGATAGAGACGGACAGACAGACAGACAGAAAGAGTATGTGCTTGTGAATCATGGAGAAACAAGAGACGAATAACAAGAAAAAAGACAAAACATAACAATTAATTCCAGTTTCTATACATGAAAACATATAGGTATACTCATGGACATTAATCTATGCACCAAAAAACGTTGAAAATACACTCACATAGCTAAATAATCGAATTAATTAATAATTAATAGGAATGTAATATGAAATATAAATAGAAGTCTCAAATTTTTACTAAGTGTCCAGGGCTTGGTGGGCTAACTGGGTGAGCGACGTCTCTCATCTAGGTAGTCTACGGTCGTGGCTGTCCAGGAGGATGTTATTACTGGGCGCAGATTTCTGCGTGTCCTCCCCAGTAATAACATCTAACTGTTCTCGTTGTTCTGTTGGGTTGTTGTCTTGTCCTTCTGTTGTTGTCCTGACCTTGTGTTGTGTTGTTGTCTGGTCCTTGCGCTGTTGTTCTGTCCTTGTGTTGTTGTTCTGTCCTTGTGTTGTTGTCTTGTCCTTCTGTTGTTGTCCTGACCTTGTGTTGTGTTGTTGTCTGGTCCATGTGTTGTTGTCTTGTCCTTCTGTTGTTGTCCTGACCTTGTGTTGTGTTGTTGTCTGGTCCTTGTGCTGTTGTCTTGTCCTTGTGTTGTTGTCTAATCCTTGTGTTGGTGACCTCAGGAAAGTGGTGAATGGTGAATATCTGAGGGGACAAGGATGGACACCTGAAGCCATGGACCTGAGAGAGGCATTCATAACTTCCCTTTCAGAAATTCAAGACCTTCGAGAACTTAAAGACCTTCACCACCTTTCCATCACCATCACCGCCAATCCATGACCCTCACTACACTTCCATCACACTCACGACCAGTCCATCACCGTCACCACCAGTCCAACACTCTCACCACCACTCCATCACCCTCGCCATCATACCATAACCCTCACCACCGATCCATCACCCTCACCTCCATCACCATCACCCTCACCCCCAGTCCAATGCCCTCACCACCAGTCCATCAGCCTCAACACCAGTCCGTCACCCTAACGACCATTCCATCACCACCAACTATCACCCTCACCACAAGCCCATCACCGGCGTCGCCTGTTCATCACCTTCACCACCAGTCCATCACCCTCACCACCAATTCATCACCTTCACCACCAGTCCATCACCCTCACCACCAGTCCTTCACAATCGTCAGTCGTTCCTCACAATCGTCAGTCGTTCCCCACAATCGACAGTCGTTTATCACAATCGTAAGTAGTTCACCATAATCTTAATTCGTTACTTATCAGTCGTTCATCACAATCGTCAGTCGTTCATGACAATCGTCATAGGTTCATCGCCCTCACCACCAATCGACCACCCACCAACACTCCTCCAATGTCACCACCAGTCCATCAGCCTCACCACCAGTCCATCACCCTCACCACCAGTCCATCACACTCACTACCAGTCCGTCACCACCAGTCCATCACTGTCACCAACAGTCCATCACCCTCACCACCAGTCCATCACCCTCACCACCAGTCCATCACCCTCACCACCAGTCCATCACCCTCACCACCAGTCCATCACCCTCACCACCAGTCCATCACCTTCACCACCAGTCCGTTACCCTCACCACCAGTCACTACCAGAATATCATACTCACCACCAGTCCATCACCCTCACAACCAGTCCATCACCCTCACCACCAGTCCGTTACCCTCACCACCAGTCACTACCAGAATATCATACTCACCACCAGTCTATCACCTTCACCACCAGTCCGTTACCCTCACCACCAGTCACTACCAGAATATCATACTCACCACCAGTCCGTCACCACCAGTCCATCACTGTCACCAACAGTCCATAACCATCACTATCAGTCCATCACCCTCACCATCAGTCCATCATCCTCACTACCAGTCCATCACCCTCACCACAAGTCCATCACCCTCACCACCAGTCAATCACTCTCACCACAAGTCCATCACCCTCACCACCAGTCCATCACCCTCACCACCAGTCCATCACCTTCACCACCAGTCCATCACCCTCACCACCAGTCCCTCACCACCACTCCATCACCCTCACCATAGTCTATCACCCTCTCCACCAGTTCGTCACCCTCCCCACTAGCCCATCACCCTCACCACCAGTCCATCACCCTCACCACCAGTCCATCACCCTCACCACCAGTCCATCACCCTCACCACCAGTCCATCACCCTCACCACCAGTCCATCACCCTCACCACCAGTCCATCACTCTCACCACCACTCCTTCACCGTCAAAACCAGTCCATCACCATCATCCTCTCCACCGGTCCATCACCCTCACTACCAGTCCATCACCATCATCCTCACCACCAGTCCATCACCCTCTCCATCAGTCCATCACAATCATCCTCACCATCACCCTCAGCACCAGTCAGTCACCCTCACCACCAGTTTGTCACCACCAGTGCATCACCCTCACCACCAGTCCATGACCCTCACCTCCAGCCCATTACTCTCACCACCAGTCCATCACCCTCACCACCAGTCCGCCACCCTCACCATTAATCCATCACCCTCACCACCAGTCCATCACCCTCACCACCAGTCCGCCACCCTCACCACCAATCCATCACCCTCACCACCAATCCATCAGCCTCACCACCAATCCTTCACCCTCACCATCAGTCCATCACCCTCACCACCAGTCCGTCACTCTCACCACCCGTTCGTCACCCACACCACCAGTTCATCACCCTCACCACCAGTCCGCCACTATTAGCACTAGTCCATCACCCTCACCACCAGTTCATCACCCTCACCACCAGTCCATCATTCTCACAACCTATCCATCAGCCTTACCACCAGTCCACCAGTTTATCACCGTCACTCTCTCCATTAGTCCATCACCCTCTCCTCCAATCCATCACTTTCTCCACTTATCTATCACCCCTCACCACCATTCCATCCCTCTCACCACCAATCCATCACCTTCATCAGCAATCCATCACCCTCACCACCACTCATTCACAAGTCACCAGTCACCACAAGTCCATCAATCTCACCACCAATGCATCACCCTCAAAACGAATCCATCACCCTCACCAATCCGTTACCCTCACCACCAGTCCATCACCCTCACCACCAGTCCATCACCCTCACCACCAGTCACCCTAGGTTCATGTGTCCAGGAGTCCATCTGTGTCCCCTCAGATATTCTCCCTTCCCCACTTCCTGTCCTACACTATCCTACCTTCCCCAGATTCATGTGTCCAGGAGTCCATCTGTGTCCCCTCAGATATTCTCCCTTCCACACATCCTATCCTACACCTTCCCCAGATTCATGTGTCCTGGAGACCATCTGTGGCCTCTCAGATATTTTCCCTTCCCCACTTCCTGTCCTACACTCAGTAATCTTTTCTTTCCCAGGTTCATGTGTCCAGGAATTCATCCGTGGGCCCACGGATGTCTTCCTTTCCCCTGAATTCTGGAAATTCTTTTAGCTATTTTTCATTCCTCACCCAGTCCCTCCCCCAGTCCCTCCCCCCAGAGGTCACAAGTCCCACCCCAGGTCCGTGGTTCCAGGTATACGCCCTTCACCACTTCCCTGTGGTCAGCAGTCCCACCCCAGGTCCGTGGTTCCAGGTATACGCCCTTCACCACTTCACTGAGGTCAGCAAGTCCCACCCCAGGTCCGTGGTTCCAGGTATACGCCCTTCACCACTTCCCTGAGGTCAGCAGTCCCACCCCAGGTCCGTGGTTCCAGGTATACGCCCTTCACCACTTCACTGAGGTCAGCAGTCCCACCCCAGGTCCGTGGTTCCAGGTATACGCCCTTCACCACTTCCCTGAGGTCAGCAGTCCCACCCCAGGTCCGTGGTTCCAGGTATACGCCCTTCACCACTTCCCTGAGGTCAGCAGTTTTAGCCACCCTTGAAGCACTGTCCATATATGATATTACTACACAAGTGTATTAATATCAGTATACGAAGGTAGATGTTATTACAGAGGAGGACACGCAGAAAATCTGCGCTCTGTAATAACATCCACCTGGACAGACCCGAACGTCGACTACCTGAGACAAGAGAGATCTCTATCCCAGTTAGCCCACCAAGGAGTGGCCACTAGTGTAAATTTGGAACATATATTTATATTTAATATTGTTCCTATGTCAACTATTAGCTTGTTCAATTATTTAGTTGTGAAAGTGTATTTGTGGACGTTTTTATGTGCGTAGATTAGTGTCTGTGTGTGAACCTTAGTGTTCCCTGTATGGTAACTGTAATTAATTGGTATTAATTATCTTTTTTCTTATTACTGATCTTCTTTATGTCTATGGTACGCTAAGGTTCACAAGCTCTTCAGTACACATAATTCTATATTTTCATATACAAATCCTACACACACATCACACATACAGACGCACGAATAAAGCAACACACATACGTAGCCTCTGTATCAAACATGCATATACATTTAATCAACAATGCATATAAAATCATCTACTTTCTGTATTACTAGTATGTAAACACAAATACACACGCACCCACACCTCACTCATACCTCTACGTTATACACTCTTCACACATAAATAAATAAACACCGACACTCCTTCAGGAGCCAGTGACGGGTCACCATCTGGTGAAGACTCTTGTCAATCCAGACACCAACTGTAAGTAAATCAACTTTTCAAAGTTCAACACAAGACTAATATTAATTGAGATCCATCACACAAAACTCTTAAGACTCACACAAGTATCTGTTAAGACTCACGTAAGTATCTGTTAAGACTCACGTAAGTATCTGGGTGTACAACTCACTAGCACACTACACTGAGTTCACACAGTGAGTGTATACCGTCTCATCAGACTTCACACAATACACTGTAGAGATACAAAAAATCCAGGACTAAGTCTTATAACAGTGTTGGGCAAATTCATTAACTTCTTAGAGTGCAGAAGCAACCATCGCCCTGAAACTGAGTGCTAACAGTATATATACTAAACCTACACACACATCACACTGGTTAAAATATATACATTATTTCACAAACTTTCCTTTATGAAATTGATCTCAGTGTAAACATATTTGTGCAAAATATCTTTATTCAGGTGCATATTACAATTGCTGTTTCAAAAGATCCCTTAACGGGCGAACAGAAGTGTGATTCTCTGTTTATAACCGTAAAATATTTATGTACTGTTGAAACTACTGAAGCAATGTTGATGTAGAATAATAGTACCTAAGTTTTAATTACGTCTATTCGTTAGTAAACATTGGTCTTCACAAGTCCAGTTTTGTGTTACACTTTGCTTCTAATACACTTCAACAACTGCCAGACACACTGTTAGAATTGTAAAATATTTTTGTAAACAATATGAACAGTAAATGTTTGTGTATTGTCTGCTGAGTATACCAGGAAATATGTATCACAACTGTGATTTACAAAGTGATGTGAAAGACAAAGTTTAAGTTATGAAGAACAAACAGAGACTAAAAAGGGAAGGGGATGTATGGATCAACATAATTAAGCACAAGGTAAACATAAAAAGAAGCGAATTGTTGCAAAATAATATATTTTTGTTGCAAATTTTGCAAAGGTACGGTACAGCAACATATACGTGCATAAAACATTAGTATTGAAGATAAACATTGACTTGAATTTGCCAGGTTGAAGGATAGGCTGATAACATCTTTTTTGCCAGATCGAGACTACCATGATAGTCAACTCTATTCCTGGAGAGATATTTCTGTATGTGTTATGTATTGTGTTATTTGTATTAAAATCATACAGAGGAGTGGGATATGGATTCTAAGAATTGTTAAGTGAATGTTTTGGGAATTTTGAGTGTATATAATTGTTCTGGGAGACATGAAGGCCAATATGGGAGAAATATTTGTGAAAGGTGTCATAGGAAAATACAGGAACATAAAAGCAAATGAAAAAGAGCACAGAAAACCACAAGTGCAGTATCACAGAAGAACAATACAGTAACACAAAATATAGATATTCAATCAGGCAAGAAGAGTGCGGTAACATTTTATTTTCTTCACACAGAGTTTTAATATTTTATTTGTGTGTGTGAGTGTTTGGTTATGAATTTTTTTCTCATAATATAGAAGATGTCAGAGAAGTGAAGATGTGAAAAAAAGTGAGAGAGACGTATTAATATTTTTTGGCATTTCTTTACCTTTCGTATGATAATTTGCAGCGTCTACTTTGCTTTATCTAATACAAGTGATGATTTTTGCCTTCCATAATTAAGCGGTTGTAGAGGTGAACGTATTTGTGGTAGATCATGAAGTTGTTGTCACTGGGTCAGGTCAGGTTGTGTCTCAGTGACATGTTCTGCAATCATTCTGTCTCTCACTTCTATCAAATAACATCAATACCAGTAGATGCAAAAAAGCTGATAACTAAAGCAGATTAAAAACTATAATTCACGTTCACTGAACTGCGTGTCCAGTTTATTAGGTAACCCTGAAGGGAGGCTTTAAAAAATTACCTGAATTATTTTTAGGTATCTCGTAAGGCGGATCTAGAATTTGCATGATTTTTCTTTATTTTTTTTTCTTCGTCCAACTGTTATAAATTATTTCTCTCATAACTCAAGAACGCCTCATCCAATCGGCTTGAAACTTTTAATGTTTTAGTATGATAAGGAGAATCATATTCATGGAACAATTAACATGTTAACATTGTCCTGTGACCAAAGTTATTGAAATCATTAACATCATCCTGGAATGTCTGAAATATCTTTCTAAACTCTGAGTGGCTAAGATTCAAACCTTCACAAAAGCTGCCACGTAATTCCATGACGTTGGGGAGTGAAGTGTAAGTTTGTTGATGCAGATTTAACCGTTTATGTAAAAGTTGGGTGAAATTTTATTCCCTCCAAAACAACACACACACACACACACACACACACACACACACACAGGTAGTTGCACTGTTTCGATAGATGTGTTGAAGATTGTTGTTAGGGTACACATAGCTCCTCTGCTCCCTCTCTCAGGAAGTGAAGAGGCTGCTAAGCGAGCTAGATACCTCAAAGGCGATTGGGCCAAATAACATCTCACCATGGGTCCTGAGAGAGGGAGCGGAGGAGCTATGTGTACCCTAACAACAATCTTCAACACATCTATCGAAACAGGCAACTACCTGAGGTATGGAAGACAGCAAATGTAGTTCCAATTTTTAAAAAGGAGACAGAAACGTAGCACTAAACTACAGACCAGTGTCACTGACATGTATAGCATGCAAGGTCATGGAGAAGATTATCAGGAGAAGAGTGGTTGAGCACCTAGAAAAGAATGAGCTTATCAACGACGGCCAACACGGTTTCAGGGACGGAAATCCTGTGTCACAAACCTACTGGAATTCTATGACAGGGTGACAGCAATAAGGCAAGAGAGAGAGGGTGGGTAGATTGCATATTCTTGGATTGTAAGAAGGGTTTGACACAGTCCACACAAGAGATTAGTGCAGAAGCTGGAGGACCAGGCAGGGATAACAGGGAAGGCACTACAATGGATCATGGAATACCTGTCAGGAAGACAGCAGCGAGTCATGGTACGTGGCGAGGTGTCAGAGTGGGCGCCGGTGACGAGTGGGGTTCCACAGGGGTCAGTCCTAGGACCGGTGCTGTTTCTGGTATTTGTGAACGACATGACGGAAGGAATAGACTCCGAAGTGTCCCTGTTTGCAGATGATGTGAAGTTGATGAGAAGAATTCAATCGGACGAGGACCAGGCAGAACTACAAAGGATCTGGACAGGCTGCAAGCCTGCTCCAGCAATTGTCTCCTGAGTTCAACCCACCAAGTGCAAAGTCATGAAGATTGGGAAAGAACAAAGAAGACCGCAGACGGAGTACAGTCTAGGGGCCAGAGACTACAAACCTCAATCAAGGAAAAGATCTTGGGGTGAGTATAACACCAGGCACATCTGAGGCGCACATCAACCAAATAACTGCTGCAGCATATGGGCGCCTAGCAAACCTAAGAACAGCGTTCTAACATCTTAATAAAGAATCGTTCAGGACCCTGTACACTGTGTACGTTAGGCCCATACTGGAGTATGCAGCACCAGTTTGGAACCCACACCTAGCCAAGCACGTGAGGAAGCTAGAGAAAGTGCAAAGGTTTGCAACAAGACTAGTCCCTGAGCAAAGGGGGTATGTCCTACGAGGAGGGTTAAGGAAATCGACCTGACGACACTGGAGGACAGGAGAGATAGGGGGACATTATAACAACATATAAGATACTGAGATGAATTGACAAGGTGGACAAAGACAGAATGTTCCAGAGATGGGACACAGCAACAAGAGGACGCAGTTGGAAGTTGAAGACTCAGATGAATCACAGAGATGTTAGGAAGTATTTCTTCAGTCACAGAGTGGTCGGGAAGTGGAATAGTTTGGGAAGCGATGTAGTGGAGGCAGGCTCTATACATAGCTATGATAGGTATGATAAAGCTCATGGCGCAGGGAGAGTGACCCAGTAGCGGCCAGTGAAGAGGCGGGGCCAGGAGCTATGACTCGACCCCTGCAACCACAACTAGGTGAGTACAACTAGGTGAGTACACACACACACACACACACACACACACACACACACACACACACACACACACACACACACACACACACACACACACACTAGTATTAGTTGACTTAGACACTATAAGAGAGTTATACACTTATATTCATTTATGTTTTATGTAATTGAGTGATTATTAATTTCCACGCAGACTGATAACATATTTGTGCAAATTATCGTTATTATTCAGATACATATTACTCTTCCGTTTTTTACCAAATCCATAAACTAAAGAACATAACTGAAATTTTTTGCCTAACTTTCAGGTGTTTGTCTACAACAAGCACAGCTTTGTAAGCAGACACAAGCACAGCAGACACAAGCACAGCAGACACAAGCACAGCAGACACAAGCACAACAGGCACAAACACAGCAGACACAAGCGCAGCAGACACAGAAACAAGCACAGCAGACACAAGCACAGCAGACACAAGCACAGCAGACACAAGCACAGCAGACACAAGCACAGCAGACACAAGCACAGCAGACACAAGCACAGCAGACACAAGCACAGCAGGCACAAGCACAGCAGACACAAGCACAGCAGACACAAGCACAGCAGGCACAAGCACAGCAGACACAAGCACAGCAGACACAAGCGCAGCAGACACAAGCAGCTCTCACATATATGACGTTTAAAAACTTTTTATTTCGATTTTCATTTTAAAATATATTCAGTTATTATTATACTTTTGTATTAATTTTGCTTAAGAATTATTTTTAATAATACTTTTATTACCCTAACAATGTAAACTTAATTTTCTTTTCCTATTACATTATTTATATTTCACATAAGTTTTATAAGGGTTAATTAACATTTCGTAATTATCTATATTCTATTATATATTTTTGTTGTGCTTCATAATTAGTGTTAAAGTTGACAGTTGTTATTGCACTTACAACTTTATACTGGAGTTGTTATTGCACTTACAACTTTATACTGGAGTTGACTCAACTCCTCAAGTACTCCATTTGCATAGAAATATTTTCTGCATTATTTTTCATTTATTCTTTTGCAACTTAAGCGTTTAGGGTTTGTATGATTTTCGATGTTGCATTATAAATCAATGCAAAATGTCACAAATTTTCCATCTAAAATACTTTATACATTAGATGATATTAATTAATGGAAGTTTATCTGAGGATACAGGATCCAGGATACAGCCAGAATATCAACATACAAGAACGGTAAAGACAAACACAATATCGGTACAGCAAAACACAATTGGAAAAGAACACTTAAGTACAGTTCAGGATACAAGTGACCTTTAACACAATATGTCCGTATCAACGGACAATTTACAACCAAGAACACTACAGTAACTTACAATAAGTACACTAATATAAAAGACAATACACTAACATGTAAGAACAGTAACATAAAACAGTAGTAAAACAATAAACAGTATAGTGACGCATTAAACAGTATAGAAACACAAAACAGTATTGTAACACAATAAATTGAGACACAAAACAGTTTAGTAATACATAAATCAGTATAGTAACACATAAAATAATAGAGACATAAAATAATTTAGTGGCATATAAAACAGTAGAATAACGCATAAAAAATTGAATAACACGTAAAACAGCAGCATATTAGCACATAAAACAGCATAGTAACGCATAAAGCAGCATAATAACACAATACAATATTATAACAGAAGAAAAGTAAATCACAATAACAATGCTGCAACATTCAAGACCAGTACTGAACAATAACACAGAAGAACAGTACAGTAACACAGAAAACCAGTAAATACAGAACACCAATACAGTACAGTAACACAGAATAGCAGTACAGTGACACAGAATAGCAGTGCAGTAACACAGAATAGCAGTACAGTAACACAGAAAACCAGTAGAGTAACACAGAATACCAGTACAGTAACACAGAATAACAGTACAGTAACACAGAATACCAGTACAGTAACACAGAATACCAGTACAGTAACACAGAATACCAGTACAGTAACACATAATACCAGTACAGTAACACAGAATACCAGTACAGTAACACATAATACCAGTACAGTAACACAAAATACCAGTACAGTACATTAACACAGAATAGCAGTACAGTAACACAGAATACCAGTACAGTAACACAGAATACCAGTACAGTAACACATAATACCAGTACAGTAACACAGAATACCAGTACAGTAACACATAATACCAGTACAGTAACACAGAATACCAGTACAGTAACACATAATACCAGTACAGTAACACAGAATACCAGTACAGTAATAACACAGAATAGCAGTACAGTAACACAGAATACCAACAGTAACACAGAATACCAGTACAGTAACACATAATACCAGTACAGTAACACAGAAGACCAGTACAATAACACAGAAGACCAGTACAATAACACAGAATACCAGTACAGTAACACAGAATACCAGTACAGTAACACATAATACCAGTACAGTAACACAGAAGACCAGTACAATAACACAGAAGACCAGTACAATAACACAGAAGAACAGTACATTAACAAAAATGACCAGTACAGCACAGTAACACAGAAGAACAGTACAGTAACTCAAAACACCTGTATAAAACAATTTCTAACCACACAATAGAGCGATTAACGAATGTGAAGAACATGGGATGTCAGAGAATCCCACAAATTACCTGGTTCTTCACTGTTGTCTTTCTTCTGATGTAAATGCCAGGTAATTTTGTGTCAGCCTTGGCTTTTGCTGCTACGTCATTTTAAATACAGTTAAACATAATAACATTAACACTTATGTCTTGCATTCACACATACACATCGATGGTAAATGTTGATTAAGAATATTTTGAAGACACTGACAGTGAGAGAAGTAAAGGTGTGAAGAAGAGAGAAGAGATGCACTTGTGAACAACACTTAGAAAACATTGCTGGGAATTATCATATGAAGGATAAAAAGCAGTCATAAGAAATAATGGAACAATTAAACAAATCTCTGTGTCTACTTCAGTTGTCTCTACCACAGTTACCATCTACTTAAAGGTTACCAAAGCTAATGTCTACTGGAATAAAGTTTTCCAAAAAAAGAACAATTTGCTTAGTAGGTTCATTAAAACTAAAGTAATGAAGATGTTTAAAAATAGGTTATAGAGGTATATAGTGAGACGGGTTGTACATGAGTAGGACCTGCCTAGCCTGGGTTATTAGTGATGAGTATATCATCAAATATTTCAGGAAACTTCAGCAGTAAAAGGAAATAAGGAAACATAACAAGTTACAACATGTTAAATCATGCTGTAACATGAGTAACGCTACAGCAAAGGAAAATAAAGATATATAACATGTCACAACATGTTAAAACATGTAATAATGTTGGTAGAATTACCGACAATATGTTAGGTGAAAGGAAACAAGTGCAAGTAATGTGACATTTTACTGTGGCAACGTTTCGCTCTTCAGGAACTTTGTCAAGCCGTTACAAAGAATACAGGGACACAGAGAGGTATAAATAGGAGCAGAGTTACGTGTAAAGCATAATATAATTGTTGTAGGTGGTAGTAGTACTTGTGATAATAGTAGTTGTAGTACTTGTGGTGGTAGTAGTAGTAGAAGCAGCTTTGTGATGGCGGGTTTATTGCTTTGAGTATAATTCTTGCTAATACTTCAGAGATGACGAAGCTGTCCAGCTGGTCCAGTGGCTTACACTCTGACCTGGAGTTTTAAGACTTACTTGCCACTAGTTCAAGCCCCACTCATACTGTGGTTTGCTTGCAATCGTGTCATTACGACTATGAGAAGGATACCTCATACGTTAGTCCGTGTAGGGGTAAATTTAATATTTTATTGAAATTGTTTTAAATAAACTTGAAATGATGGAAATGAGATCAATTAATGAATAATGATTTTTTTTCATACACTTAAGACTTTCAGTGTTGTGGAATTTATTAAAAGAAAGTTTAACCTTCACTTTCAATTGTGTAAACTAAATTTGCCAATTTTATCAAATAAATTGTGTTCCTTGTAATAACTAGAGAATGCTTTTTTTGCTCAACTTGAAACCTTAAACGTTGGTGTATCATGTAAGCATTATTTGCATTGATTTTGGTCTGTGTAAGTGCCAATTTGTAATTTTTTTTAAATTATTTTATCAAATTGTTCTTTTTTTTAAATAAGGCTCCTATATTTTTCTACCAGGATTGTATAAAAAATTAAAGGCAAGATAAACGATAAAAGAAAACTGAAAAAAAAAAACATTTTTACAGCATTTTTTCCCCTAACGAGGATTGTGATTCCCAAAACCTTCCCATTTACTTACACTCAGCAGAATGTTTCTTTTCTTTTCCCAAAATTTTAGTTTATAACTGGAGAATGACTTATTCGATCGGCTTCAAATTTTCAAAGTTCGTGTATTGCATTTAGAGCAACTTTCATGGGGCTATTTGCATGTGTGGGAGACCAATGGACAAAGTTATATAACCTGGTCCCAGATTTGTTACCGTGTGATGATAACTGGAGAATGCCTCGTCTGCTCAGCTTCAAACTTTCAAGGTTAGTGTGTCTTACTGCAAAAGATAGAAGTTTTGTTGCCTCTAATTGACTGATTTTTTTAAACAAAAATGTTGGAATATCATTGCGTTCTAGACCTCTAATAGTTTTTTACATCAAACCTCAGTTTTGATACACTTTACTTCAGTCGTTTACAAGATATTTTTCTCCAAAAAACTACAACGAATACTAAATATTTTTCTTGCATTTGAAATATTTTTTTTTCACATTACTGTGGCAGGTGACCTTTCATTGGAGAATAACTTGTGTGACCTTCATTAATATTTGTCTATGGAGTTACATTATATAAACGCTACAACAATCACCAGGGAAAAAAAACAAGACGATTTTTTCAACATCACTGAATTGTTTTCAATTAATTTTTAATGACCTCTAAGTAACAGTAGTGGAGGGAAGAACAGAACATTGATGGTGCCATGAATGAATCAAAGTAACAGTAGTGGAGGGAAGAACAGAACATTGATGGTGCCATGAATGAATCAAAGTAACAGTAGTGGAGGGAAGAACAGAACATTGATGGTGCCATGAATGAATCAAAGTAACAGTAGTGGAGGGAACAACAGAACATTGATGGTGCCATAAATGAATCAAAGTAACAGGAATGGAGAAAACAATTTACCATGGGGAGAACAATGGGCTCTGCATGGTACCCTGCATTGTTCATTGTAAGACGAACAATGGCGCCATCCCTAGATCATGGTACGGAGAAAGGAGTATACAATGTTCCATGCATGGTACAATGCATGGTGGGAATAATGGTGCTATGCATTGTGCTCTGAGTGGTACCAAGCATGGATCATTGTAATAGAAATAAAGGGAACAATTGATCATGCAGGATATGATTCATGGATCAAAGAGGAAAAGATGGAACAATGAACAATGCATGATACCATACATAAACAATAATAATGCTCTAAAGTTACGGCTTGAGAAAGGTGTACATTTACCTAACATTATGTGGTAATTCTGCCATTATTACTATCATTTTTTCTAATTATCTTTACCCAGCACTAGTTATCCCACAACCTGATCTAGATAATCACTTTCATTCGATTTGGATCAAGATCCTAACATTAGAATTGACTTATTGTCATAGAATTAATCAGTAACCTATATTAACCCGTGTGTTGACGGATGATAGTCAAACCTGGGTTGTTATATCCGTAGAGTTATGTTCGTAATTTTCTTCATTTTCATACCTGGAGTATACCTGGAGAGAGTTCCAGGGGTCAACGCCCCTGCGGCCAGGTCTGTGACCAGGCCTACCAGGTCTGTGACCAGGCCTACCAGGTCTACCTAATGTCACTAATATTTGGAACTCTGATTCTAAATGTAATATCTCTTTTTCACCATAACGTAATTTTAATTAACAGGTAAATATTTTATATTTTTATTTTATATTTCTCGCACGCTGTCACACACAAACATACACACACACACACACACACACATACACACACACACACACACACACACACACACACACACACACACACACACACAGGCATTAAACTACAGACCTGTGTCACTGACGTGTATAGTATGCAAAGTCATGGAGAAGATCATCAGGAGGAGAGTGGTGGAGCACCTAGAAAGACACAAGCTTATAAACGACAACCAGCATGGTTTCAGGGAAGGAAAATCCTGTGTCACAAACCTACTGCAGTTTTATGACAAGGTAACAGAAGTAAGACACGAGAGAGAGGGGTGGATAGACTGCATTTTTTTGGACTGCAAGAAGGCGTTCGACACAGTTCCTCACAAGAGATTAATGCAAAAGCTAGAGGATCAGGCACACGTAACAGGAAAAGCACTGCAATGGATCAGAGAATATCTGACAGGGAGGCAACAACGAGTCATGGTACGTGACGAGATGTCAGAGTGGGCACCTGTGACGAGTGGAGTTCCACAAGGGTCAGTCCTAGGACCTGTACTGTTTTGGTATATGTGAATGACATAACGGAAGGGATAGACTCAGAAGTGTCCCTGTTTGCAGATGATGTGAAGTTAATGAGAAGAATCAAATCAGTCGAGGATCAGGCAGGAATAAAAGAGACCTGGACAGGCTGCAAGCCTGGTCCAGTAACTGGCTCCTTGAATTTAACCCTGCCAAATGTAAAGTCATGAATATCGGGGAAGGGCAAAGAAGACCGCAGACAGAGTATAGTCTAGGTGGCCAAAGACTGCAAACCTCACTCAAAGAAAAAGATCTTGGGGTGAGTATAATACCGAGCACATCTCCTGAGGCACACATCAATCAGATAACTGCTGCAGCATACGGGCGGCTGGCAAACCTAAGAATAGCGTTCCAATACCTCACCAAGGAATCATTCAAGACTCTGTATACCATATACGTCAGGCCCATACTGGAGTATGCAGCACCAGTTTGGAACCCACACCTGGTCAAGCACATCAAGAAATTAGAGAAAGTGCAAAGGTTTGCAACAAGACTAGTCCCAGAGCTAAGGGATTGTCCTACGAAGAAAGGTTAAGGGAAATCGGCCTGACGACACTAGAGGACAGGAGGGTTAGGGAGACATGATAACGACATATAAAATACTGCGAGGAATAGATAAGGTGGACAGAGACAAGATGTTCCAGAGAGGGACACAGAAACAAGGGTCACAATTGGAAGTTGAAGACTCCTATGAGTCAAAGGGATGTTAGGAAGTATTTCTTCAGTCATAGAGTTGTCAGGAAGTGGAATAGCTTGGAAAGCGACATAGTGGAGGCAGGAACCATACATAGTTTTAAGACTAGGTTTGATAAAGCTCATGGAGCAGGAGAGAGAGGACCTAGTAGCAATCAGTGAAGAGGCGGGGCCAGGAGCTATGACTCGACCCCTGCAACCACAAATAGGTGAGTACACACATACACGCTGGCATACATAAAAAAAAACTCACACACACACATACACACACACACAAGCGCGCGCGCACATACATGCGCTTTATATTGTCCAATACTATAATATATTAGTCAAAGTATATTTTACACCATGAATGTTATTGAACACTAAATTATATTTAATTGAATATCAGTTTTAGGGTCTTTCGTATACCATGTGATATTACCTGGATGCATTGTGTCCTGACACACCATTGTGCACTATTTAGTAATTTAATAAA
>WNWK01004245.1:95000-144896 GCA_009830355.1 Cherax destructor | reverse complement strand
TGATCCTTTACTGTTGTCTTCCTTCCTGATGTGGCTGTACATCAGTTTGGGTCAGACTTGACTTTCTCGATGCTATCTCGTTTTCGTACTGTTTCTGGGCCTCCTCCGTACCTGTGCATACTCGTTTCTAGCTCTTCGACTAATCTCCTTGTTCTTAGGTTCTTTGCCCTTCATGCCTTTTCCATTCTCTGGCACTCTGAGTCTTTGCCTCCCTACATCTTTGGGTAAACCAGGAGTCTTTCTTGTCTTCCCATTTATTCTTTTTTTTCAGCTGGGTATAAACCGTTCCTCTGCCTCCTTACTTTGTAAACTAGTGGCACACTCAGAACCTCAGCTCCTTCCCAAGGACCCATGGTGAGATATTGTCCGGACCCATTGCCTTTGAGGTATCAAGGTCACTGAGTAACTGCTTCACCTCCCCTCAGATGTGTGTATACCCTCCAGCACTCGATACATCCCTTGTTGGTGATGCACCCCGTCCTGTCTACCCAACTGCCTCCCTTCCTCCACTGTGAATACTTCCCTAAACCTCGAGTTGAGCTCCTCACATACCTCTTGATCATTACTTTGAGTTCCCCATCTTCCCTCCTCAGCCTTATCACCTGATCCTTTACTGTTGTCTTCCTTCTGATGTGGCTGTACATCAGTTTCGGGTCAGACTTGACTTTCGATGCTATGTCGTTTTCGTACTGTTTCTGGGCCTCCTCCGTACCTGTGCATACTCGTTTCTAGCTCTTCGACTAATCTCCTTGTTTGCTTGGGTTCTTTGCCTTCTGTACCTTTTCCATTCTCTGGCACTCTGAGTCTTTGCCTCCCTACATCTTTGGGTAAACCAGGGGCTCTTTCTTGTCTTCCCATTTATTCTTTTCCTTTGGGTATAAACCGTTCCTCTGCCTCCTTGCACTTTGTCGCTACGTATTCCATCATTTCATTTACTGACTGTCCTTCCATTTCCCTTTCCCACAGAATCTCCTGCAGGAAATTCCTCATACCTGTGTAGCCCCTCTTTTATAGTCTGGTATGTCTCTTTCAGCACCATTTGTGTGTGTGTGTGTGTGTGCGTGTGTTTGTGCGTGTGGTGTGTGTGTGTGTGCGTGTGTGTGTGTGTGCGTGTGGTGTGTGTGTGTGTGCGTGTGTGTGTGTCGTGTGGTGTGTGTGCGTGTGTGTGTGGTGTGGTGTGGTGTGTGTGTGCGTGTGTGTGTGTGTGTGCGTGTGTGTGTGCGTGTGTGTGTGTGTGTGTGGTGTGTGTGTGTGTGCGTGTGGTGTGTGTGTATGTGCGTGTGTGTGTGATGTGCGTGTGTGTGTGTGTGTGCGTGTGGTGTGTGTGTGGTGTGTGTGTGGTGTGTGTGTGTGTGTGCGTGTGGTGTGTGTGTGTGCGTGTGTGTGTGTGGTGTGTGTGTGGTGTGTGTGGTGTGCTGTGTGTGTGTGTGCGTGTGTGGTGTGTGTGTGTGCGTGTGTGTGTGTGTGTGCGTGTGTGTGTGTGTGTGCGTGTGTGGTGTGTTGTGTGTGTTGGTGTATGTGTGTGTGTCGTGTGTGTGTGTGCGTGTGTGTGCGTGTGTGTGTGTGTGTGTGCGTGTGTGCGTGTGTGTGCGTGTGGTGTGTGTGTTTGTGCGTGTGGTGTGCGTGTGTGCGTGTGGTGTGCGTGTGTGGTGTGTGTGCGTGTGGTGTGCGTGTGTGGTGTGTGTGCGTGTGTGGTGTGTGTGCGCGTGTGGTGTGCGTGTGTGTGGTGTGTGCGCGTGTGTGGTGTGTGTGCGTGTGGTGGGCGTGTGTGGCGGAAGGCTGATACGGACTAAGAATCGGAGACAAAAAACTCAATATTTGGATCACCTGATGTTACCTGGCAGCGTGGATAATTTTCTACATTAAGCCTATGTCTGTATTTATACTCTATTGACGTAGCGTATAAATAGAAGTTACTCTAGCAGAGTTATGTTGTTGTTGTTGTTGTTGGTGTTGTTGTTGTTGCAATACAAGCAGGACACTGCAAGGCTTCATCGAATCCGGAAACTTTAAAAATGATGAAGAAATTTTACCTTGCGACAATAAATCAAACACACACAAACACACACACACACACACACACACACACACACACCACATGTTTGCAGCAAGACTTGTCCCGGAACTAAGGGGCATATGTCCTATGAGAGGTTAAGGGAAATCAACTTGACACTGAGAAACTATATTAGCTGCCCCAGGAGCTACCAGCCATGTACCTCCTTAATGACCATTATCCCGATCCAAGGCAAGGATTGGGATAATGGGGACGAGGATCGGGATAGTGGGGGCAAGGATCGGGATAGTGGGGACAAGGATCGGGATAATGGGTTCAAGGATCGGTATAATGGGTTCAAGGATCGGTATAATGGGTTCAAGGATCGGTATAATGGGTTCAAGGATCGGTATAATGGGTTCAAGGATCGGTATAATGGGTTCAAGGATCGGTATAATTTGTTCAAGGATCGGTATAATGGGTTCAAGGATCGGTATAATGGAGGCAAGGATCGGTATAATGGAGGCAAGGATCGGTATAATGGGGGCAAGGATCGGCATAACATAAGAACAGAGTACTGCAACAGGCCTACTGGCCCATACTAGGCAGGTCCTCCTCAAAACCAGCCGGTACTGGAGTTTCTTACACACCACCGGAGCGTTTTCCCCCATACATAACATTCGTGCTGGAGTGTCGAGTTTTCTAACACATCCCCCCACCCCCCGGATGCGACTCACAACAGCCGGTTGACACACAGGTGGGCAAATGTGTTAAGAAAACCTGGCCAGATGTTGTCAATAAATGGTTTGCAAAACCCACACGTTGATAAACTTTTGCAACATTTGGGTATCTTTATTCTGCGCCAGGAAATCGAACCCAGGACCTTGCGGTTGTGAGTCGACTCACCTAGTAAGTGGGGTCGGTGGGGAAGTATAGAAAAAATCCCGTGTTTGAGCGTGTATAATGAAGTTGGGGGAGGGGGGGTTAGAGGTCACAAACGTGACCTCTGTGGTTCCTGCATCGTGATATCCTCGCCAGGTCACACCAGAGTGACCTGGGGGTTAAACGGCGACTCCCCTCCAGGTCAAACTGCAGTCAATTCACGTCAAATTTGTAGCTCTCTTTGTGACTTGACAATGGTCTGGAATGGACCGAAATATCGCCGTAAGTTCCGTCGTTCCTAATGCGACTTATTTTGCCAGCTGCTCCAGCCACAGTAGGATAATTCCTCATCTGTCTTCAGTTTACCTCTCTCTCTCACTGTTTCTCTGTCTCTGTCTGTCTGTCTCTGTTTGGAAGTAACATTCCACGGAGTTGATAAACTCTTACCCTGCGACCTCTCCCTCCTTCTAGCTGAAGTCAGAGCCTTTAAATGATTCTCAAGCTGAACAAATGCAATAAAACTTCCTTATTGGGTCATTATCATCAACGTTTACGAGGCTGAAAGGCTGTTTCCAGAGAGAGTTGGGGTAATTGTGGGGTGGTGATGGTGGGGGTTGGTCGGTGGTGAATGTAGTTAGGGGAAGTGATGGTGGTAGAATACACCATCTCCAACTTTTCAATTAATTTACATATTCTCTTCCGACTCTCCCAACACACACCTCTCAACCTCAACCCTCCCTCAGCACTATTTAAAACTCCGCTACCCTCATACATCTCTCTCTTCCCCTTCCCCACCGTCCCCTCATACACACCTCTCTTTCCCTAAACCTCCCCTCATACATCTCTTTACCCAAGCCTTCCCTTATACATTTCTTTCTCTCCCTCCCCTCCCAATCTTCCCCTTACTCTCTAAAACCCCTGAGAACCACTCACCTGACTGAGGTCTTCAGTGCTTCAGAAGGAATTGACATGGTGGACTGAGACAACACTCAACTGCTCTACAAAGAGGCAAAAATTAGAACCGGTACGGTGGTTCAGCAGTCATTGTAAAGAAATACGGTAAACAGGTGATAAAGGATAGAAAATAAATACAAGAAAAGGCCCTCAAGCAGAGAGCAACAGGAGGGCAAGAAAAAATTTCACAGAGACCAGGAGATAAACACTTTACAACATCACAACAACTAAAGCACAATAACAGAAGCCAAGTTACTCCACAGCCATATTGGAAAGAATACGACGGTTCAAGAACAAGAAATGCGACTGAAGAGAGAGAGAGAGAGAGAGAGAGAGAGAGAGAGAGAGAGAGAGAGAGAGAGAGAGAGAGAGAGAGAGAGAGAGAGAGAGAGGCGATGTACTCACGGAAAACATGAAGAACCTAATAAGATCTTTTAAAAAAAAAAACGTTTGCATAAGACAGAATACCAAGGAGAGAAGCTAAAGGGGACAGAGCCAGTTCACTGTTTCCTTTCTCCCACTCCTATTCCGCCCATACCGAGTACAGAAGAACAGACTGTAATTCTCGTCCGTACGGTGTACGTTTGTACAGTGTAATTCACTCGTATAATATACACCGTCAAGTAAGCCCAGGAAACCCACGTACAACCACGGTTCTGACGGGTGCGGGTGGGTGGGTGAACTGACTATTTTTTTTATAGCTGTTAATCTTATATTTATAGTTTTTTTTTTCCCTCGTTGTAACCTACCCTAACCTAACTTATAAATGTGCAGGAAAGCCTATGTAAAAAAAACAGCATAGTAATTAGGAGGATGGGTTGTGAGTGGGATGCGCAAAATGTCAAGCGGGTGCTCTCTGCAGTGACACATTCATCCTGTATACCTTGAGTATACCTGGAGTATACCTGGAGAGGGTTTCCGGGGATCAACGCCCCCGCGGGCCGGTCAGTGACCACTTGGCATACAGCTGAGGAATTGACCATCCTATAACTGGCATGGTTAACAAGTGTTGGAGCCTTCTGAGGGTGGGTAGCCTGGGAAATGTTCCTTCGTTTCTGGGAACCCTCTGGGAGCTCCCAGCTGGTAAACACCGTACTCGTCTATGTTGAAAATGGTACCAGATACCGACAAGTTGGTGAGGTGAGACACATATACAAAAGTTGGATATCTTTATTGGTGATAAGTTTGGCTTACGTGGTAGGCTTCATCAGTCAAATATAGAGGAAAATGTATTATAGGCAGCAGGAGTAGTGGCGAGGTAAAGATGATATAATCAGTCCATCAACCATGGAGCCGAACTCATCTCCAGGCTGAGGGACTGACCACCTCAAACTCCTGCCTACTGTACATTCTTCTCCTCTCTATTTGACTGATGAAGCCTAATGCGTAGGCGCAACTTTTCAACAACAGAGATACCCAACCGTTGCACATGTGTCTTACTCATCACCATACTCAAGGTCGGCTTCTCCGAATGGTGTATTGTCATTGTAGCCGAGAGTCTCTTTTTTTTCACTCTCCATAAACACTATTCAAAACTATGGTAAATTTGTGTACAGACATTGTGGTGCTGAGAATGGTGACGGTGTTACTGCTACTCTCGGCCTACGTCCTGGGTGCCAGGAGCCAGAAGCCTCTTATGCAGTAGATAACACGTTACAAATTGCTCAGCAACTCCAAATTCAATGCGAAATACCCTAAGAACATGCGCTAAATCCTTGCGAATTACTTAACATCGTTCTGTGTCACCAAGTCTACAACTTGTTCTGTGTCACCAAGTCTACAACTAAGAGTTGAAACACAAGGTAAAATTAACTATACAAAAGATACCTCTTTCCCTTAATAACATAACATTAAAAAAAATAAGATCAATAACTAGAACAATATATAATTAGATTAGACTGATATTTTATCTATACACTTGTATTATACAGCAGAGTAATACCTTAAGTATACCATTTATAAAAGAACTTAGTACTATGCCTCACGTGGGCCTAGTGAAGGTACTTTACACCTGAAGAAGGTATGGCTACATACCTGTATATATATATATATATATATATATATATATATATATATATATATATATATGGAGGTACCACCTCTAGAACTTTACTGGGGCCCCTCATCTCATCCTAGGAGAAGACAATAAACGTACCTCAGGAAAAACTCAAGGTTCTCCCCGGAGCTGTTTGAATATTTTCTTCTCCTACCACCTCCTATATTTTATATTCTATATGAAATTTTATTGATAGACAGAACAATATGCAGAACAACCACTGTGAAAAAAATAGAATTCCAAGCATTTTCGTGATTACTCACGAAAATCCTTGGAATTCATATATTAAATGCGATGTTTCATCGAATAGTTTTTTTTTTTCATTAGGTACTTGACGATGCTTCAGATGGGTGATATGTCGTATTTAATAAAAGGTGTGTTGTTGGGACACGTGTCTTTTTGGACTCATTTGTGGGCTGCAACACTTTGCTTCAGTTGCTTAGGGCCTGACCCACCCTCCATACACTACACACACTATGCACCTATACCATCCAGCCACCACCACCACATTAATTAAAACTGACCTAGTTCATGAGACAGAGGGTCGCGTGACCAGATGAGAATCAGTGGGTAACCACAGGTTATGTAACAAGAGGGGAGACTGATTTATGTTCGCTCTCCCCCTTTTCCCTTTATACTACCCCTCCCCGTTGCTCTATCACCCTCCCCCTTCTTTCTCACATCTCAACCCTTTTCATTGTTCCATTTTCAAACTCCCACTTTAATACGTTCTCAGTGTTGCTCTACTTCTCTCTCACTCAGTCCTTGATGAGAGGACTGTCTTCTCAATCTTAGTCTCCTTATCCAGGAATGTTGATTACTTCGAAGTTCCTAATTGATCTTGGCTAATTGGGAAATTTCCTTTAAAGTAAATTGGGTAATCTAACTGGTTCATTATTACCAGCTTGGCACCTGTCTCATCATGAGTCAAAATTAGTTCCTTCAGTATCTTCATAATGACATCAATGTTATCATTATATCTGTGTATTGATGCAGTGGAGGTGGTTGATGTGCCGTAGAGGAGCACCGAGACTAGCTCTGGCCTCCCTGAATAGATAGATATCTGTTTAGTGGTATCTCTTTCCTTGATAAAAGGTACTTCCGAGTCTCAACACCTCTACGCCTCTCCCTTTCCCCCTACACCCAGATGGAGACACTTGTAGCCTATGTATGATAACAACTACTACAGTGATAATAATGTAGACCTCTACATTATTATTATTCTACCTCTCCTCAAGGAAGATGAGAGTTACCAGTGAGAGATGGGTAAGTCCCTGGCATCTTGAATGAATATGAGAAAGGTAACTACCTACCCTCGGTAAAGAAAAATATTTTACAGGGTTCTTGTTGAAGTACAAATAATTTCATTAAAAAATAATATAACCTTTTTTATTGTGTGAAATGCCAATAAATGTGGGCCCCCATAATTCACATTTCCTCTCCAGTGAACCTAATGTAACCTCACGAAGATCAATTACACATATGCAACACCTTTATTTGGATATGTTTTGCCAACCAATGGCTTTTTCAGTTCGACATGAAAAACAGTAAAAGATGAGGCAGTCAGTCCTCTTTAGTACCAGTTTCCTCATAAAAATACCCAGATATTGCACATATGTCTAATTAATTTACATTAAATTAACTTAAACCAAATATACATTAAAATCAAATACCCTTAAAAACTCAACTAACAACCATTAAATTAATCAATAACCAATAACTTAGAAATCTGATAACTCAGTAACTCAACCAGTAACAAAAAAATTACAAAAACCAATAACAAATAATATAATACCTTAACACCCAATAACTAAAGAATCGAGTAACTCCGTGGAAAATGGTAAATCAATAGAGGTCACAGCCCATGGGCCTGAGGTAAACGAAATACAGGTACGTAAGAGTGAGAAATATTACCCCACGAAGGATTACATCGTAAATTTCCGTTGTACCGAATCGTGTTTTTGGGGCCACTGTGAAGGGTTCATTGACTGGCTCCTGATCACCATCCACTGATGATTCTTGTCCATTGTCCAGGGATGATTCTTGTTCATCGTCCAGGGATGATTCTTGATCATCCACTTGTGATTCTTGTCCATCGTCCAAGGATGATTCTTGATCATCCACTTGTGATTCTTGTCCATCGTCCAAGGATGATTCTTGATCATCATCCACTTGTAATTCTTGTCCATCGTCCAGGGATGATTCTTGATCATCATCCACTTGTAATTCTTGTCCATCGTCCAGGGATGATTCTTGATCATCATCCACTTGTAATTCTTGTCCATCGTCCAAGGATGATTCTTGATCATCATCCACTTGTAATTCTTGTCCATCGTCCAGGGATGATTCTTGATCATCATCCACTTGTAATTCTTGTCCATCGTCCACGGGTGATCCCTGATGATCGTCCAGTGGTGACTGCTGTTCATCGTTCACGTATGATCCCTGGGGATCGTCCATAGATGATTCTTGATCATCCACGGGTATAGCCTGTCCATCATCCACGGATGATTCCTCATCACATTCCACTGGGGATCCATGCCCATCCACTGTTCCTTGAACCCCACTCCTGTTTACAGAAGATTCCAGGCCGACACGAAATTCGTTCACTACATCCTGAATTCCAGGTCCGCCACACGCAACTTTAATTTCTCTCAATGTTTTCCGGCCGACCTTCAATTTAACGACAATAAGTTCGACGTGAGGTGGCAGATCCACCTTCACGGGCTCATCGAAGACGTATTTGTATAAGTATGCACTAACACATTGGTAGCCCTCCGGTGGTATCCCGAACTCCCAACGCTGAGCGGTCCTCTTTGGCCACCGCAGGCAACTGAAGACGCGTTCTTTCGCCTTGATTATCAATCTATTGGGGAACTTTTCTTTTTGGACGATTATACCAAATTCCTTAATAAGAAACTCGAGGCACATTTTGTCGAAGTTTTGTGCTAATCTTAAGGTAAAAGTAAATCAACTTTTTGATGTTAATATTTGTAATCAAGGTGGATATGGTTAATCAAAATATACTTTTCTGGTAAAATATAGCGAACTTCGAATTTGAGAAAAAAATATTTATTATTTTTATTAAAATTACGTGAGCGCTAACTCAGTATGGGAACAGGATATATTGATATCGTGAAGTAGAATATACTGGTGTAGTGAAACATAATATTCTGGTATATTGAAGCAGGATATACTAGTGTAGTGAAGCAGGATATACTGGTATAGTGATGTAGATATAACCTGTTTAAGTGAAGCAGGATATACTGGTATAGTGATGTAGAATAACCTGTTTTAGTGAAGAAGGATATACTGGTGTATATCCTGCTTCACTACCCTTAAAATAACTCAGTAACTTAACCAATAACAAAACAAATGACACAATTCAACAACAACCAATAACAAATAATACCTTAACACCCCATAACTAAAGAATCGAGTAACTCACTGGAAAATGGTAAATCCATAGAGGTCACAGCCCATGGGCCTGAGGTAAACGAAATACAGGTACGTAAGAGTGAGAAATATTACCCCACGAAGGATTACATCGTAAATTTCCGTTGTACCGAATCGTGTTTTTGGGGCCACTGTGAAGGGTTCAGTGACTGGCTCCTGATCACCATCCACTGATGATTCTTGTCCATCGTCCAGGGATGATTCTTGTCCATCGTCCAGTGATGATTCTTGATCACCATCCACTGATGATTCTTGTCCATCGTCCAGGGATGATTCTTGATCATCCACTGGTGATTCTTGTCCATCGTCCAGGGATGATTCTTGATCATCATCCAATGGTGATTCTTGTCCATCATCCAGGGATGATTCTTGACCCTCATCCACTGGTGAATCCTGTCCATCATCCACGGATGATTCTTGATCATCCACTGGTGATTCTAGATCATCATCCAGTGGTGATTCTTGTCCATCGTTCACGGATAATTATTGATCATCATCCATGGATGATTCTTGATAATCAGTCACGGGTGAAGCCTGTCCATCATCCACGGACGATTCCTCAACACCCTCCACTGGTAGACCCTGTCCATCATCCACGGATGATTCCTCAACACCCTCCACTGGTAGACCCTGTCCATCATCCACGGATGATTCCTCAACACCCTCCACTGGTAGACCCTGTCCATCATCCACGGATGATTCCTCAACACCCTCCACTGGTAGACCCTGTCCATCATCCACGGATTCCTGGACCTCACTGCTCGATACATTAACCTCTTCGCCAACATGAAGCACTTTCATTACTCCCTTAACTCCTTCACGTCCTTACTTAACTTTAAATCTATGCACTGTCCTCCGACCGACTTTCATTTTGACGACAATAAGATCTAAGTCGGGAGGCAGATCCACTTTCAAGGGCTCATCGAAGACGTACTTGTATAAACCTGAGGCAGTAAGTCTCTTGTAGCCCTCTGGTTGTATCGCGAACTCCCAGCGGTGAACTGTCCGCTTTGGCCATCGCAGGTACTTGAAGACTCGTTTTTTCGCCTTAAATATCACTCGATCGGGAAGCTGCCCGTCTGCCACGATGATGTTAAATTGCCCAAGGATTAGCTAGAGACTCATTTTGTCGATGTTTTTTTATAAACTTTAAGGAATAAGCTAATCAAAATATAGTTGTTATTAGTTTTAACTAAGATGCCTACAGTTAATTAAAATATACTTACTGGTAAAATATAGAGAACTTGGAATTTGAGGAAAAACTATTTATTATTTGTTTATTAAAATTACATGAGCGCTAACTCCGTATGGGAATAGGATATATTGGTTTAGGGAAGGAGGATAATAATGTAGTGAAACAGGATATATAATGGGATAATGATGATGTAGGATATACTTGTGTATTGATGAGTTTCAATATACTAGTGTAGTGATGACTTGTAATATACTAGTGTAGTGATGACCTGTAATATACTAGTGTAGTGATGACTTGTAATATACTAGTGTAGTGATGACCTGTAATATACTAGTGTAGTGATGACTTGTAATATAGTAGTGTAGTGATGACTTGTAATATACTAGTGTAGTGATGACTTGTAATATACTAGTGTAGTGATGACCTGTAATATACTAGTGTAGTGATGACTTGTAATATAGTAGTGTAGTGATGACTTGTAATATACTAGTGTAGTGATGACTTGTAATATAGTAGTGTAGTGATGACTTGTAATATACTAGTGTAGTGATGACCTGTAATATACTAGTGTAGTGATGACTTGTAATATACTAGTGTAGTGATGACTTGTAATATACTAGTGTAGTGATGACCTGTAATATACTAGTGTAGTGATGACTTGTAATATACTAGTGTAGTGATGACTTGTAATATAGTAGTTTAGTGATGACTTGTAATATACTAGTGTAGTGATGACCTGTAATATACTAGTGTAGTGATGACTTTAATATACTAGTGTAGTGATGACTTGTAATATACTAGTGTAGTGATGACCTGTAATATACTAGTGATGACTTGTAATATAGTAGTGTAGTGATGACTTGTAATATACTAGTGTAGTGATGACTTGTAATATACTAGTGTAGTGATGACTTGTAATATAGTAGTGTAGTGATGACTTGTAATATACTAGTGTAGTGATGACCTGTAATATACTAGTGTAGTGATGACTTGTAATATACTAGTGTAGTGATGACTTGTAATATACTAGTGTAGTGATGACCTGTAATATACTAGTGTAGTGATGACTTGTAATATAATAGTGTAGTGATGACTTGTAATATAGTAGTTTAGTGATGACTTGTAATATACTAGTGTAGTGATGACCTGTAATATACTAGTGTAGTGATGACTTCTAATATACTAGTGTAGTGATGACTTGTAATATACTAGTGTAGTGATGACTTGTAATATACTAGTGTAGTGATGACTTGTAATATACTAGTGTAGTGATGACCTGTAATATACTAGTGTAGTGATGACCTGTAATATACTAGTGTAGTGATGACTTGTAATATACTTGTGTAGTGATGACTTGTAATATACTAGTGTAGTGATGACTTGTAATATACTAGTGTAGTGATGACTTGTAATATACTAGTGTAGTGATGACTTGTAATATACTAGTGTAGTGATGACTTGTAATATACTAGTGTAGTGATGACTTGTAATATACTAGTGTAGTGATGACTTGTAATATACTAGTGTAGTGATGACTTGTAATATACTTGTGTAGTGATGACTTGTAATATACTAGTGTAGTGTTGACTTGTAATATACTTGTGTAGTGATGACTTGTAATATACTAGTGTAGTTATGACTTGTAATATACTAGTGTAGTGATGACTTGTAATATACTTGTGTAGTGATGACTTGTAATATACTAGTGTAGTGATGACTTGTAATATACTAGTGTAGTGAGGTATGGTATACTACTGTAGTGATGTAGGATTTACTGGGATAATCATGATATAAGTAATGCTGGGGCAGTGATTTAGCGTATACTTGGTAGGGGTGTAGGGTAGGGGTTTGGGATCGGGGTATGGGTCAGGAGTGTGGGATAGGGGTGTGGGATAGGGGTGTGGGTTAGGGGTATGGGATAGGGGTGTGGGATAGGGGTATAGGTTAGGGGTGTGGGATAGGGGTATGGGTTAGGGGAATGGGATAGGGGTGTGGAATAGGGGTATGGGATAGGGGTATGGGTTAGGGTGTGGGATTGGGGTATGGGATTGGGGTATGGGTTAGGGGTGTGGGATGGACTTATTTTTCAAGAGTTTTCATACTTTTGTATTTCTGTTTGACCTTCACACGTAGGTCTATGTAGTATGAGGCAGATGTGCAATTTCTTGGTGTCTTTATGTGCGTAAGTTGTGCCTACAGAGTAGAGGCTTCTTCAGTCGAATGCAGAATTGACTTAAATTGGAGGAAGCAGAAGCAGTGGAGAATTATAGGTGATATGACCAGTGTATCAGCCCAGACGGAGTAGTTCTGAGGTGGTCAGTCCCTCTCTGCCTTGAGAAGCGTCCAAGTCCTTCGCCACGATCACAGTACATCTGTGAACTACAAGACACAGATGTACACCTACATCCCACCTATCCTTAGTGACTAGGCTTCAGCTAATCTTCCTCTGTCCCACAACAACTCCTATCCTCAGTTACAGACCAATCCCTTCCTCTAGATATCCTCTTCAGGACTTACTAACCCATGATCCTCCACCCTTTCCACGCCACCAGTGAATGGGGGGAGAGCGAGGACACGAGATCACACACACACACACATATAGGGATGTTAGGAAGTATTTCTTCAGTCACAGAGTTGTCAGGAAGTGGAATAGTCTGGGAAGTGATGTAGTGGAGGCAGGAACTATGCATAGCTTTAAGAAGAGGTATGATGACGCTCATGAAGCAGGAAGAGTGACCTAGTAGCGACCAGTGAAGAGGCGTGGCCAGGAGTATATATCCTGACTACCCGTACATATCGTCTCATTAACACTTACCAGAGGTACCTACCTAGTTACCATTCATAAGGGACCAGTTCCCCAATGTTCTAATCAGGTACTGCTTAATACAGTACAAGTTAGGGTATATATATATGAAATAATATACGTATTATGAATAAAAGGAGCAAAGAGGGGTGGATCAAGATTACAATAGTTCAGTTTTTAAAAAAAGGAATGATTTACAATTGGTATTTGCAATCTACTTCAGTGTAGAGGGTGTAGGATATACTGGTGTAGTAGTTTAGGATATACTGGTGTAGTGGTCTTAGGATATATTGGTGTAGTTGGTGTTAGTATATACTGTAGTAATGTAGTGTATGATATACTGTAGTGGTGTTGGATATACTGTTGTAGTGGTGTAGGATATACTGTTGTAGTGGTGTAGGATATACTGTAGTGGTGTAGGATATACTGTAGTGGTGTAGGATATACTGTAGTGGTGTAGGATATACTGTAGTGGTGTAGGATATACTGTAGTGGTGTAGGATATACTGTAGTGGTGTAGGATATACTGTAGTGGTGTAGGATATACTGTAGTGGTGTAGGATATACTGTAGTGGTGTAGGATATACTGTAGTGTAGGATATACTGTAGTGTAGGATATACTGTAGTGGTGTAGGATATACTGTAGTGGTGTAGGATATACTGTAGTGGTGTAGGATATACTGTAGTGGTGTAGGATATACTGTAGTGGTGTAGGATATACTGTAGTGGTGTAGGATATACTGTAGTGGTGTAGGATATACTGTAGTGTAGGATATACTGTAGTGTAGGATATACTGTAGTGTAGGATATACTGTAGTGTAGGATATACTGTAGTGTAGGATATACTGTAGTGTAGGATATACTGTAGTGTAGGATATACTGTAGTGTAGGATATACTGTAGTGTAGGATATACTGTAGTGTAGGATATACTGTAGTGTAGGATATACTGTAGTGGTGTAGGATATACTGTAGTGGTGTAGGATATACTGTAGTGGTGTAGGATATACTGTAGTGGTGTAGGATATACTGTAGTGTAGGATATACTGTAGTGTAGGATATACTGTAGTGGTGTAGGATATACTGTAGTGGTGTAGGATATACTGTAGTGGTGTTATATATACTGTAGTGGTGTAGGATATACTGTAATGGTGTTGGATATACTGTAATGGTGTTGGATATACTGTAATGGTGTTGGATATACTGGTGTAGTGATGCGTTAGATAATACCATAAACAAATCACTCGTGTTGATCTTTCAAGGGGATCAAGAGGGTCAACTCAGCTGAATCATTCAAGTAGGTCACACAAGTGACCTGGAGAAACAATACCTGCAGGAGGATACCAAGTTACGGTGAGAGTCGATACCTGCAGGAGGAAACCAAGTTACCTGGAGAGACTGACCTTTGAGAATTGGATTGGACTTAGTCTCCTCATCAAGGAGAGTTGATTAGTTGGATGCGCGAAATTGACCGGGGCTTGCAGGGCAATTTCCTTTACAGTAATTTGGGTAATTCAATTGGTTCCCTATTACCAGCTTGGCACCTGTCTCATCATGGACCGAAACTAGTGCCTCAATTATCTTTATGATGACATCAATATTATCATTATACATGTATGTTGTTTTAGAGGAGCACCGAGCCTGGCTCTGTGTTCGCAAGCCATATTGAAAACACGGGGCAGTTTGGTGCTCCCAAGGCAGTTGACTTTCGAGTGTTCGTTGATGACGCCAGGGACTCCCCCCATAACCCATCCATCAACCTCAGACTGCACCCCCGCCTCTCTCTGGCAAGTCTTGCGTTCTTTGATGAGGAGAGGCGCTTCCAGCCTACGACTCTCCACCTCCCTCTGTAGCCCTCACCACTGGGGTCCCGGGTTCGAATCCCGGGGCGGGCTGCTGTAAAAAAAAAATATTACAATTTCAATTACAATTTAAGCTGTATGACCCTTGTCGGTTTAGCGTTTTCTTTGATTATAATAATAATAATGCACCTCCCTCTGCACCCACCACCAGGGGGAGCAAATCTTGTAGCTACTACACAAAAATAATAGAGAAGTCCAGTTTTTACACAGTAAGTCAAAAGTTTAAAAGATTCTTATTTAAACACAAACAAAAAAAACATAATTTTGTTAAAATTAATGAATCTTTTCTGTGAAATACAAGAGAGGCTAATGTAATGATGTATTTTGTATTGAGAGAGTTTACTGCCAGCATAGAATCAATAATATAACTAAAGTGCAAGGCACTTGGGCTGTACTCTATGAATTGGAGAAGAGAAACAGACATTTTACGCATAAATATATGCAAAGAATATATATGTATGTCTAAAACAAATACTTGAGCGTCTGGTCCTCAATCAGTACACAAGAATAGCAGCATGGCGGGGGAAGACGGATATAGGGTAAGAAGTGTAAAATGCATGGGCGATATTGGCACAATTAAAGAACGTTGTGTTAGCATCCTTGGCCAGGACTCGTCAACCTCCTATCAGAGGATATCACAAATAATGCCGAAACAATCTTAAAAATCCTAGAGATGAATCTGGACGGCTACTTGCTGAAAATACTGATATTATGTCGAGTCGTACATCTCCCTCTGTCTTAATGTGTGTGTACTAAGAGGAACAGTGCGTGACAGCAACGCTCTTCTTGCCGAATAAGGCAAACGAAAATTTTTGTATGCAATATTTTCGCAAAAATAATTTTGAACCTAACGAAAAAATATTTCATTGTGTTTGTTTATTAAATTATTGTAAACTTATCAAAAATATATTTAGTCGGATTAGGCTAAATTAAATTGCGCTTGTTATAATAAGGTTAGGTGAGTTTTCTAGGGTTCTTTTGGTACAAAATTATTAATTTTTTTTTACATTAACATAAATGAAAAAATATATCTTTGAACGTATAAGAGAATTTTTAGAAATGGCTTAATTTTAAATGAGTTCTTGCTAATTGACCAGTTTTACCTATTCAGCACGACATATACACACTCACATATATATAATCCATATCCGGGATTAAAATGTTCTAGACTGATGGTGAACAGGTGACAACAATGCAGCCTTAACCACCCTCGATTGTCCTATAGGTTTCAAGACCAATTAACCAATTAGCCAGGTTGTGATGTCTTTGTTGGTCTGTAGACCGGTAGCACCAACAACCTGGTCGACCAGGCAGTCAACAAAGAAGTCTGGCGTTAGCCTGAACTGCGAGAAAAGAGATTCCAGGAAACTGGTCATGGGTACATTATCTCTATCATTCAGTGTTGCATTTACCCTGGCAATACACTTCCTGTTGAATCACTTAAGCTCTACTTCGAAGAAACTGTACAAGAGACGCCTTGTGATAGTATGTTAGCTACACGTACTCTGAGAACGTGGAAAGTTTGACTTTACACGTGTGCAGTGTTATTGTTGATGAATTATAGGGCCACGACAGCTTACGCCGTATCCAACCCTGAGTAAAATGTTGAATGGAGCCCCCTGTGAATGAACAGGAAAATACCTCCGATTCTGCTCGTTCTTGACTTACGTGTTCAAATATATTTAGAATTTTTAACACAATGTATGTTTCTCAAACATTGTTCGGTAAAGGATTAGTGCAGGACTGCGTGGAATTGAAACTCTTAAGGGAAGTATGAACGAACAAAGACTAGAGAAACTGAACACCAGTATTTTCAGTGGCTGTAGCCAGGGTCGTGGGAGAACCGGCTGCAAAAGGCCTCTAGCCAACATACTCCAGACAGTAATTTTGTCAACACGCGACCCACCGCCGGGTGACCACGTGACCAACCACCGGTTTACCACATAATCCGCCACCCAGTGACCACTTGAGCTACCACCGGGTTACCACTCATCCACCACCGGGTGACCACGTGACACATCACCGGGTTACCACGTCATCCACCACCGGGTGACCATATAATCCACCACCGGGTTACCACGTCACCCACCACCGGGTGACCACATAATCCACCACCGGGTTACCACATAATCCACCACCGGGTTACCACCTGACCCACCACCGGGTGACAACGTGACCTACCACCGGGAGACCATGTGACCCACCACCGAATGACCACGAGACCACAACCGGTTGACCACGTAATCCACCACCGGGTGACCACGTGACTCACCACTGGGTGAGTAATTACAGACACGCGGACAGACGGGCCGTTGCGTGACCTAACAATCAAACTCACTCGGTGTGAAGACTTCTCAGAAGCACACACACACACACACACATTCAAGTAGTGACCAGTGAAGAGGCGGGGATCAGGAGCTATGAATCGACCCCAGCAACCACTGTTGAGAAGACACTGCTGAGAAAGACACTGCTGAGAAAGACACTGCTGACAGAGACACTGTTGAAGAGAACACAGTAAGCAGTTCCAGGAACAGACAACGATACGCTATTAACTGGACTGTGTTGCGAAAGAGATCTGGCAGCAGGCAATAACTGCTTTAAATAGAAAAATAAAATAAGATGAAAGGAAAGTATAAAAACCGTGAGGAAGTGTCTCAGCAGACCACTCTCGTAGACTATGTATTGACAGATATGAGAGTGGAAGGTAGACTTCAGGATGTGCGTGGTTTTAGAAAGGTGGAGAGTTATATATAAAGCACGCTAAACCAGCTTTGGTTATTCAGCCGAACGAGGTGGAGAACATGGAGAGAGAGAGAGAGAGAGAAGAGAGAGAGAGAGAGAGAGAGAGAGAGAGAGAGAGATTAAAAGTGTCAGAAAGCATGCAATACGACAGTATAAGAATTATAAAAAAGAATATATCAGTCAGGAGTAAGAGGCATAATACACTCAAGCACTATTATCAAATAACAGTTACGAAAAGACAGAAATGAAGACTGCAGAGAAACGAGGTACAGTTAGGAAGGTCTGCGTGATCTAAGTGTTTACACTAAATCATACAGATGAACGGTATAGAAAGGTGAAAATGTTTATTTTATTTACTTATTTTGGAAATGCATTTGATGGGGTTAGAGGAGCGATGTGGTGGGTGTTGCAGGAGTGTGGGGAAGATATCTTAACGAAGAGAGCGAGGATCAGATTAAGACTCACGAAATCGTAGTGACAGGAAGAATATTTTATGGTTAAAGTAGTCCCTTAGTCTGGAGTCGATTCCATCGACTCCAGGTTAAGGGACTGATTACCTCAAACTCCTTCTGATCTTCACCACTCTTCTTTGTATTGGACTGATGAAGCCACTGTGTGACCAAACGTTTCCTCAGTAAAGATACCCAAGTGTTGCATATGTATCTAATTGATCAACTTGTCGGTTCTCTGAACCCTTCATTTACATAGGGTTTTAAGTGGTTCAGGAGGAACTGGAGAGACTAGTGGAGAAGTTTGGAACAATGGATAAAGATGTTGAGAGTGAGCACAGAAATAATGGGAGAGAGAGAAGATACGAGAGAGAAGCCTAGGCGATGAGATTCTAGACTAGATTGGAAGGAGCAAACATTAAGAAAAAGACCGTATATAGATATTTTGGGGTAAATGTGTTAGTGGATGAGTCTACAAAAGACGAAGGTAATCACCCACTTGATGAGGGAAAGAAGGCAGCAGGGAATGTCCAGCAGTCTGTGGAAACAAGGAATTTTATCAATGGTTGTTAAGAATGTATCAGATTATAGCACATCTGCGATTTAATATGCTTTTGGAATGCGAGCAAAGGCGACATCTATGAAGGGACTCGGAGAACCTGGTTAGACGGACTTGAGTTCTGGAAATGGGAAATAGATCGTATACACTTTTGAGAGATGAGTGCGGATGCTGCGGTTATGTGGATCACTGGATCTTGATGTACATACTTTTACCTGAAGTTTACATGAAGGATGTTTCTGGGGAAGAGGGGGTCAACGCCCCCGCGGCCTGGTCCCAGACCAGATAGATAGGGAGAAAGCTATGGTGAGTGAGATTGAGACACCATGGCTTTCCAGTCAAACACTAGAGGGAAATGTTCGTTAATTTTGACGAGAAATTATTGAATTTTGTCAGGAAATTATTAAGTTTTGAAGGGAAATTATTGAGTTTTGGCGGGAGTTTTGCGTGAATGAGCGTGTACTCTGAACTTCCGGTGACGTCACTGGGAAGGTTGACGCCCTGGGAACTACTTAAGAAGTTAGAGTGTGAGGGGGAGATGGAGGGGAAGGGCCGAGGAAGGGAAGAAAGTTGCTGGGTTTACAAAACCAAAGAGGATCATTATGTAGCAGGAAAGGATCACGTGAAAGACCTGAGAGTAATTATGTCGGCTGACTTTTCTTTCAAAGAAACACAATAAGACTAATGTCATGACAGCCAGGACGATGACGGGATGGATAATGACAATTTTCAAAACAATGGAAAGAGTGCCAATGGTGACACTATTCAAATCGCTTGTGCCCTCTTGTTTAGAATATTGCTCAGTGTTGACGGCCCCGTTCAGGGCAGGAGAAATATCAGAACTAGAACAGATACAGAGATTATTTACGGCCCGCAAAGAGCCAATACAGCATTTAAATTACTGGGAATGCCTTAAAGTCCCGAATTTTTATTCAATGGAGGGGAGGGGAGAGAGAGATACATGATAATATATACCTGGAAAGTACTCGAGGGCCTGGTTCCAAATCTGCTCACGACCATAACAACTTACTGCAGTGAGAGATATGGGAGGAAGTGCAAAATAAACCCAGTGAAAAACAGGGGTGCGGTGGGCGCAATATCAAAGTTTCTGGTATCTTCTGGTAAGAAGATACCAGAAACACTGCTGGGATAAGTGTAGTCTTCATTAGGAAACTGGACAAGTATTTACACCAAGTGACAGATCAAGCAGGCTGAGATGGATATGTAGGCTAGCGGGCCGCCAGCAGCAACAGCCTGGTTGACCACGCAAGCACCAGACGAGTCTGGTCCAGGGACGGGCTTCGGGTGTATAAACACTCTCGAAACTTACCAAATAGAGCAATTAAGAAGTGAAGGTTGGTAACAGGTTGGGGGAAGAAGGGGAGAAAGAGAAAGGAGGGAAGGAAGGAGGGAGGAATTGAGGGAAGGAATGAAGGATGGGAGGGAGGGAGGGAGGGTAGCGGAAGGAAGTACTGGTAAAACAGATGTAGTGAGGTGTACTGAACTGAAGGAAGGTGGAAGATAATGAGAGGTAAAAATGACAGGGAAGTAAGGAGTGCAGATGCTAGGAGAGAGAGAGAGAGAGAGAGAGAGAGAGAGAGAGAGAGAGATAGATAGATAGATAGATAGATAGATAGATAGATAGATAGATAGATAGATAGATAGAGAGAGAGAGAGAGAGAGAGAGAGAGAGATGAGAAAAGAGGGAAAGAGTAAAATGGATTTTATGAGTGGCAGGAAATTGCAGGCGTATAAAGCACACTGGTGCCCCATGTAATGACGTCACACAGGTGCTGAAGCTACTATCAAATTATCTAAATCTAAATATCATCTAACGCCTCAAAAACTGTTTAAATACGTATTTGTCTCATTCTTCTTCATTATTATTATTACATTATTAAAATTGGAATGAATATTATTATTATATTCTGTATATTATTATATAGCTCTGCTAATGAGAGCTTGCCTTTCAGCAGTGAGTGCACATTACTAGGATGGTTTTCTCCTCACAATTTCCATCTCTGTGATGGCACACGTCTTGATCTGCAGAACCTTCGTATTGCTGCCCCCACTTCGCACTGAGTACAAGTGTATTTGGGGCAAAGTGGTAGTCGACCAGTACGGTCTGCATAGTTTTAACTGTTCAAATTCCGAAGATTGGCATGTTAGACACAATGAAGTCGTCAACGAGGTCCTCAAGAGAGGCCTTGTTGCAGCCCTGTGCCCAGCCCAGAAACAGTCTCCATCTTAACTGGTCATGGACCGGGCCGCAGGGGACGTTGACCCCCCGAAACACCCTGCAGGCATACCCAACCACCCGGATGTTCCCGCCAGCCACACTGGCGGGATTACTCTATATACCTGCAAGAATGGAAGACTGTTGGAGAGAGACAAATCTTGTGCTTCTACCCTGGCTGATATCTACATCAAATTTAGTGGTGGTCAGCAGGGCGGTGCTGCTGAACACAGAAAAGCTCACAAGGAGTTCAACAAGTACAAGGAATTGACTCGCCAGTACCACTTTGTCCCTAGAGGGTTAGAAACCCTCGGCTCCTGGGGAAAACATGGGATTCCTCAACGAGATCCACAATATAAATTTAGCTTGTCCACATATTTTGCAGTTCTACATATTTGTAAATTCCTCGACATAACTGTACTTTTCAATACGTAAACAAATGTTTCACGTATCATACAAATAAATATACAAACACACACATGCATATATATATATATATATATGTGTGTGTGTGTGTGTGTGTGTGTGTGTGTGTGTGTGTGTACTCACCTAATTGTGGTTGCAGGGGTCGAGACTCAGCTCCTGGCCCCGCCTCTGCACTGTCCGCTACTGGGTCTCTGCTCTCCCTGCTCCATGAGCTTTATCATACCTTGTCTTAAAACTATGTATGGTTCCTGCCTCCACTATATCGTTCGCTAAACTATTCCACTTCCTAACTACTCTATGGCTGAAGAATTGCTTCCTAACATCCCTCTGACTCATCTGAGTCTTCAGCTTCCAGTTGTGTCCCCTTGTTTCTGTGTTTCCTCTGTGGAACATCCTGTCACTATCTACCTTGTCGATTCCCCGCAGTATTTTGTATGTCGTTATCATGTCTCCTCTAACCCTTCTGTCCTCCAGTGTTGTTAGTCCTATTTCCCTCAACCTTTTTTCATAGGACAGTCCCCTGAGTTGTGGAACTAGCCTTGTCGCAAACCTTTGCACTTTCTCTAATTTCTTGACGTGCTTGACCAGGTGTGGGTTCCAGACTGGTGCTGCATACTCTAGTATGGGCCTGACGTACACGGTGTACAGTGTCTTGAACGATTCCTTCTTAAGGTAACGGAACGCTAATCTTAGGTTTGCCAGTCGCCCATATGCTGCCGCGGTTATCTGACTGATGTGTGTTTCAGGAGACGTGCTTGGTGTTATACTCACTCCAAGGTCTTTCTCCTTTGATGAGGTTTGTAGCCTTTGTCCACCTAGCCTGTACTCTGTCAGCGGTCTTCTTTGCCCTTCTCCGATCTTCATGACTTTGTGTGTGTGTGTGTGTGTGTGTGTGTGTGTGTGTGTGTGTGTGTGTGTGTGTGTGTGTGTATGTGTGTGTGTGTGTAACAAAAGTTAATCCAAGCGCTTTTAAGTAGCCGAGGGGAAAGCATAGGCCTTCCAGAACGCTAATTGCTATGCCCTCCTGCAGTTGTTTGAGATCCAGTTCGTTGAGAAAGCACTTGTTCCACAGACGGAACTCTTCTCCTGGGTGCGATGTTTTTTGCTACTGGAAGCTAAGCCTGTATTAGAAACTACTAGGGAATAAGTTACAGTCAATGAGGGGTCAGTGAGAGGTAGTGGAGGGTCAGTGAGGGACTGAGAGAGGTAGTGGAGGGTCAGTGAGGGACTGAGAGAGGTAGTGGAGGTCAGTGAGACAGAGGTGGGGTCAGTGAGGACTGAAAGGGGAGGTAGTGGAGGGTTCAGTGAGGACTGAGAGGTAGTGGAGGTCAGTGAGGGACTAGAGAGGTAGTGGAGGGTCAGTGAGTGACTGAGAGAGGTAGTGGAGGGTCAGTGAGGGACTGAGAGGTAGTGGAGGGTCAGTGAGGGACTGTGAGAGGTAGTGGAGGGTCAGTGAGGGACTGAGAGAGGTAGTGGAGGGTCAGTGAGGGACTGAGAGAGGTAGTGGAGGGTCAGTGAGGGACTGTGAGAGGTAGTGGAGGGTCAGTGAGGGACTGGAGAGGTAGTGGAGGGTCAGTGAGGGACTGTGAGAGGTAGTGGAGGGTCAGTGAGGGACTGTGAGAGGTAGTGGAGGGTCAGTGAGGGACTGTGAGAGGTAGTGGAGGGTCAGTGAGGGACTGTGAGAGGTAGTGGAGGGTCAGTGAGGGACTGTGAGAGGTAGTGGAGGGTCAGTGAGGGACTGAGAGAGGTAGTGGAGGGTCAGTGAGGGACTGAGAGAGGTAGTGGAGGGTCAGTGAGGGACTGAGAGAGGTAGTGGAGGGTCAGTGAGGGACTGAGAGAGGTAGTGGAGGGTCAGTGAGGGACTGTGAGAGGTAGTGGAGGGTCAGTGAGGGACTGTGAGAGGTAGTGGAGGGTCAGTGAGGGACTGTGAGAGGTAGTGGAGGGTCAGTGAGGGACTGTGAGAGGTAGTGGAGGGTCAGTGAGGGACTGAGAGAGGTAGTGGAGGGTCAGTGAGGGACTGAGAGAGGTAGTGGAGGGTCAGTGAGGGACTGAGAGAGGTAGTGGAGGGTCAGTGAGGGACTGAGAGAGGTAGTGGAGGGTCAGTGAGGGACTGAGAGAGGTAGTGGAGGGTCAGTGAGGGACTGTGAGAGGTAGTGGAGGGTCAGTGAGGGACTGTGAGAGGTAGTGGAGGGTCAGTGAGGGACTGTGAGAGGTAGTGGAGGGTCAGTGAGGGACTGTGAGAGGTAGTGGAGGGTCAGTGAGGGACTGAGAGAGGTAGTGGAGGGTCAGTGAGGGACTGAGAGAGGTAGTGGAGGGTCAGTGAGGGACTGAGAGAGGTAGTGGAGGGTCAGTGAGGGACTGTGAGAGGTAGTGGAGGGTCAGTGAGGGACTGAGAGAGGTAGTGGAGGGTCAGTGAGGGACTGTGAGAGGTAGTGGAGGGTCAGTGAGGGACTGGAGAGGTAGTGGAGGGTCAGTGAGGGACTGAGAGAGGTAGTGGAGGGTCAGTGAGGGACTGAGAGAGGTAGTGGAGGGTCAGTGAGGGACTGAGAGAGGTAGTGGAGGGTCAGTGAGGGACTGAGAGAGGTAGTGGAGGGTCAGTGAGGGACTGTGAGAGGTAGTGGAGGGTCAGTGAGGGACTGTGAGAGGTAGTGGAGGGTCAGTGAGGGACTGTGTGAGAAAGTGGAGGGTGAGTAAGGGCCTGTGAGAGGTAGTGAGGGGGCTGGACTAGTACATTGTTTTATAATACTCTCTAACCTTCAAGGAACTTTTCACCATTTCCTTCATTTCTCATTTCCTGACCTTCAATTTGGGCTCAACCCCCATCGTCCAATTACCGCCCCCATTCATTTAATTGATCCACATCTTCTTGCGGAGATTCAATCATTTCATGCTATACAAAAAAAAAAGAAAAAAAAATCACCGTAATCACATTTATATATCTCTCCATTGCTTCTGTCAGGTCATTAGTATAATTTAATAACACTGAGTGAAAGTACCGTCGCCCTTGAGAAGCCCATCTTGATGACACTGCCCCATATATATATATACTGTTAGCAGATTTTTACTCTCTAGATGTTTCCACTTTGCCTTTTTTTTACACTGTTTTGGAAGAAACGTCTACTAAGCAGAGAGGCCAATAGAGCAAAGGGGGATTGACTTACTCGCTTCTTCGGAATATGAGTGTAATGGCCGCCATTCTCCATTAATTTATCCTCATTTGCTGCCTAGTTATGCCTGCACGCCCCATCTCTGTGTATTATGGGGGAGGAAGAGGTTCACGGACGCCCCATTTTAAGGTGTTTTCTCTTGTTGAAGAGTCTCTGGGGCAATACACAAATAACCCGCACACAGAAGCGAACTTATGGCGACGTTTCGGTCTGACTTTGGACCATTAACAGTCACAGTATTGTACCTTTTGAACCTTTCTTTCTCTGGTATATTTTGGAATTGGAATTCAATTCTGATTTACGCTTGTCGACGTTTTCTTTTTTTCTGTCAATGAATTTGTCTTTTATTTCTGTTCGTATTAAATTTCGTTTAACTTTGTTTTAATATCTGTTTTATATTGATTTATAAAATAATTATGTCCTGTCAGTGCTGAACCATTCTTTACCTAACCTGCCTCTCATTTTTTAGAATGAACTGTTTAATACATTGCCATATAATTTGCTGTGTTGTTACTGTATTTCTTTCCAATTAATTTCCTGCACAAACTTTTGGGTGAACTTTGTTTCAACCTTCGTAATGTAGTCTACCTTGTGCGACTATGTTAGTCTACCTATATTAGAATTTTTCTAGGTGCTTTATCTGTAATAACACATTATTATTTTTTACAGCTTTCTCTCCAGGTAGACTAGGTCTAAATATGTACTGAAGAGCTTTTATTTTCTAGTAAGCACAAGGTCTTGAACCCACCGTGAACTTTCCTACTTTCGCTTTAGTTGCGTCTTCAACATGCTGGCGCAACATAAAAATCAAACCATTATTATCATGATTAAATTCACGATTGAGAAGTTGGGGATTGGGGAGATAATCAAGTTTCACCCAAGGATTGCTCCATTTCCTACACCAGCATCAAGGCACGTTCCTTGAAGGACTGTATACTGTATTAAGGAATATTGCTGACTATTTGAGCTCAAAGGCCATTCAGTCTCTCTCTCTCTCTCTCTCTCTCTCTCTCTCTCTCTCTCTCTCTCTCTCTCTCTCTCTCTCTCTCTCTCTCTCTCTCTAGAATTAAAATTCATTGGTGGTTAACGCTCACCTGTGAGATCATCTACAGCTGCTACACCTCACTTTCAGCTCCAGTGTATAATTCGTTAGTCTCACGCAGAGGTTTGATGACAGAGGACTGACCACCTTCTATCAAGACTGAGGGACTGATCACCTCCAATTTACCTCCCCAATTCCACTGTCTACATTGTTATAGTTTCCTGTATTCGACTGAACAAGCCTGCTGCGCAGGTGACACGTTTCGACAATAAATAATAATAATAATAGTAATAATAATAATGACAATAACAAAAAAACCACGAAAATGGTAAAAAAAAAATACACACAGACTCACTTCAAGAAGAGGTATGATACAGCTCATGGACCAGGGAGAGTAGACCTAGTAGCAGCCAGTGAAGAGGCGGGGCCAGGAGCTATGAATCGACCCCTGCAACCACAATTAGGTGAGTACACACTCAAAGAATCAAAGATAGAGGAGTGTGAGGAGGACCCATCCAGTGGTAGTGTAGTGTGGAGGACAGGCAGAGCTGATAATGGTATTAAATTACACACTGAGTAGCCTTACCGGCACTCCTCATCAACCGCAGAAGAAATTAAATGTCCCTGGGCGTGAGTTTTATTATTATTAGTATATTTTGAATAGTGGGTGATTATAGTTCCATGGGACATTGGTGGCTGGCAGCCTGTTTCCCGGGACGATCATTGCGGTCCCCTGGGACGACCATCGTAGTTCTTGGGACGACCATTGTGGTCCTTGAGACGACCATTGTGGGTGATGGAAAGGCCGTCTGGTGTGATGTGCGGATGGTGTGGAATGTGCCAGTCACTGAGAGGGATGTGTGCGTGTGTGTACTTACCTAGTTGTAGTTACAGGGGTCGATTCACAGCTCCTGGCCCCGCCTCTTCTCTGGTCGCTACTAGGTCACTCTTCCTGCCCCATGAGCTTTATCATACCTCTTCTTAAAGCTATGTATGGATCCTGCCTCCACTACGTCACTTCCCAGACTATTCCATTTCCTGACAACTCTGTGACTGAAGAAATACTGTACATACTTCCTAACATCCCTGTGATTCATCTGAGTCTTCAACTTCCAGTCGTGACCCCTTGTTTCTGTGTCCAATCTCTGGAACATCCTGACTGTCTACCTTGTCTATTCCTCGCAGTATTTTGTATGTCGTTATCATGTCTCCTCTAACCCTCCTGTCCTCCAGTGTCGTGAGGCCGATTTCCCTTAACCTTTCTTCACAGGACATTCCCCTTAGCTCTGGAGCTAGCCTTGTTGCAAACTTTTGCACTTTCTCTAATTTCTTGACGTACTTGACCAGGTGTAGGTTCCAAACTGGTGATGTGTGTGTATTCACCTAATTGTGGTTGCAGGGGTCGAGACTCAGCTCCTGGCCCCGCCTCTTCACTGATCCCTACTGGGTCCTCTCCCTGCTCCATGAGCTTTATCATACCTCGTCCTAAAGCTATGTATGGTTCCTGCTTCCACTACATCACTTGCTAGACTATTCCACTTCCTGACTACTCTATGGCTGAAGAAATACTTCCTAACATCCCTTTGACTCATATGAGTCTTCAACTTCCAATTGTGACCCCTTGTTTGTTTGTGTGTGTGTGTGTGGAGTCTGTAGCGTCAGGTGTGGAGTGGAATGGGAATGCCTACTCACAGAGTACACACTCCTATGAATATGTACTCGCAGAGTACATATTCATATGTACTCGCAGAGTACATATTCATATGTACTCGCAGAGTACATACACGGTCAATGAGCAGTGTTGATCCAAGCGTCTTGCCATGCTCCATCCAACCCAACTTCTCCAGCCACCACCAAACCACCAAGAGCATCCAATCACTATCGGTATATGCAGTACAACAATGTCAAATTCTATACCACAAAACAATTCGATACTACAGTGTCGTACTCAGCCCTTGCTCAGCATCTCCTAGACGGAACTGTCAAGTTCACCCGCCTCAAGAACACACCTGCTACCTTAGAAGAAATAGTCCATGTCCTTCGTTCCAACATTTCAACAGACCCACTCAATGTCTGCTGCACAACTCAACTCTCAAGAACACAATTCAACTCTCTCTGCTCTGGCTCTGCTGAGTAAATTCCACTAACATGCTGAAGTTTCCCCAGCACTTTGCTATTTAGCTAAAGCTGGGGTGTGGCTCCAATCGACCCTAATACAGCTGCCTTCTGTGCCTCTCCCACCACCGCCTGACAGCCTCCTGCAGTCCATCTACACCCGCCGAATCAGCTGCTACAACTCGCCCCAGCATCACACACGCCTATGAATAACGCCTGCAGTTTTTCTGCACATGTCACCCAGAGTGGACGTGCCACTCACCTGTATATTCCCACCTCCTACCCTTCCCAACCTTTTCCACATTTCTATCCTTACCCATCCTTCTTCCATCCCAGCTTACCGACGCTCAGGTCATATCCAGTCCAGTCCAGTATATACTAAGTATAGCATACAACACTGACATGAACATGAGTGAGACACATATGTCTCACTCATCCAGACTGCTGCACATGTGTCTCACTCATCCAGACTGCTGCACATGTCTCACTCATCCAGACTGCTGCACATGTCTCACTCATCCAGACTGCTGCACATGTGTCTCACTCATCCAGACTGCTGCACATATGTCTCACTCATCCAGACTGCTGCACATGTGTCTCACTCATCCAGACTGCTGCACATATGTCTCACTCATCCAGACTGCTGCACATATGTCTCACTCATCTAGACTGCTGCACATATGTCTCACTCATCCAGACTGCTGCACATATGTCTCACTCATCCAGACTGCTGCACATGTGTCTCACTCATCCAGACTGCTGCACATATGTCTCACTCATCCAGACTGCTGCACATGTGTCTCACTCATCCAGACTGCTGCACATATGTCTCACTCATCCAGACTGCTGCACATATGTCTCACTCATCCAGACTGCTGCACATGTGTCTCACTCATCCAGACTGCTGCACATATGTCTCACTCATCCAGACTGCTGCACATGTGTCTCACTCATCCAGACTGCTGCACATATGTCTCACTCATCCAGACTGCTGCACATGTGTCTCACTCATCCAGACTGCTGCACATATGTCTCACTCATCCAGACTGCTGCACATATGTCTCACTCATCCAGACTGCTGCACATGTGTCTCACTCATCCATCATATTTACTGTTAAAACTGTGTTTGGAGTATTTTACTCCCATTTCCTCCTCCACCTCACTCCACATTACTTCCTTGCTTAAGTGGAGGTATTTCCTGACGGACCAGTGACTCCTCCGGGTTTACAGTTTCGTTCTCTGCTCCGTTTTTTTCATGTTTGTCCTATGTCAAACTTCCTCTTACTCTCCACTGCGTCAATTCCTCTCATTATCTTTTGAACGTAATAAAACGTAATACAAATATTCATCTATCTTCTACTGTCCTGACGTGTCGTCGCTACATAGCCTCTTCATATGTCATTGACTCCCGTCAGCTCCGGGATTTGTTTGGTTGGAAACCCATGAACTTTCTAAATCGAGTCTGTTGTCTCAGCAACAGTGTGGTATAAAGGGCAGACAGATAGCAGAAGGGGGTTACTGATTGTAGTGATGATATCTACTGAGCTGGCACTAGGCAAGAATTCATCCCAGACACGATATGCATGTCTGATAACTATAGATAATGTTACACCATTGTGGAACCCACATATGATTAAGCAGGTAGGTACGGAAGCCGGTACGTAAGCAGGTACACAAGGAGGTCCATATGCAGGTACACAAGCAGGTATACAAGCAGGTGCACAAGCAGGTATTCAAACAAGTATACAAGCAGATACACAAGCAGGTACACAAGCAGGTACAAACGTAGATACACAAACAGATACACAAGCTCTAGAGAAACAATGAGACATTTTTCACTGATATGGTTTTAATAGGCCCCCAGGATGCAACCCTCAACAGTCTGTTAACTCACAGGTGTGTGTTCAGTGCAAGATAACACCCGTGGTGGATGTTAGCAGATCTGCCTAAATATCTCTTCCCGCCCAGAATTCGACCCGAGTCTTATCTGCTATGAGATGAAGGCACTACCACGGAGCTAGAAGGTTCGACCACCACCATCCGTCACTATCATCACTGTATTCAGTGTATGGTGAGGCTTGGTGACGATTCCTCCAGCACTGTAACCTCACCAAATCATCCTCATCCCCTCATTTCCCTCCCATTATCCTATGTTCTACCCTATGCCCCCAAATTACTAGGAACGATTGAAGTCCCTAGAAGTGTACTCCTTAGAACGAAGGCGAGAAAGATACACCATAATTTACACTTGGAAGATACTGGAAGGATTGATACCAAACCTGCACACTGAAATTGCAACTCATGAACACAAGAGGCTTGGCAGACGGTGCAGGATACCTCCAGTGAAAAGCAGAGAAGAGTACACTGAGAGAACTCGATAAGTGTTAAAGGACCACGACTCTTCAACGCTCTCCCTTCATGCATAAGAGATCACCAACAAACTAGCTGTCTTCAAGAAGGAAGTCGACAGATTTGTCAAAACTGTTCCTGATCAGCCGGGTTGTGGTGTATACGTTGGACTGTGGGCGGCGGGCACTAACAGCTTGATCAATCAGGCCAGTAACCAGGAGGCCTGGTCTGAGACCGGGCCGCGGGAGCGGTAACCCCCCACCGCTTCCCCGGCAAGCGACTCCAGGTAAACCCTTCCCCATCAACCTCCCATTTCCCTTCCTCTCCTCCATCTAACATTTATCCTCCTCCTTCCCCTAAAAATAATCCCCTACACCACTAATCCTTCCCCTCCCCTCAACTCCTCGCCCCTCCCCTCCTCTCCCGATCCCCTTCCACCCTTCCTCAGCCCCCCTTCCCTTCCTAACCATCAGCCCCATTCCATGCTTAGCTCTCCTCCCCTCCGTGCCTATCCCTTCCTCCCCTCACCCTGCCTAGCTCCCCCCCCTCACCGTGCCTAGCTCCCCCCCCTCACCGTGCCAATCCCTTTCCCCCCTCACCGTGCCAATCCCTTTCCCCCCTCACCGTGCCTAGCCCTCTCGCCCCTCCACCGTTAATACGTCTTAAATATGTGTCACAGTTTCCCCTTCAGCTTCAAGTGGACCCAACCGGAAATGCCACTTTTTTCCATTGCCAACACTTAAGTGTTGTTTGTGCGTCTACTGTCTGTGTTCCACTCACTAGCCCTCACCTCTCAGTCCTCACTTCTCCAGCCCTCACCTGACTATCCACATGAGAGGGAGAGAACCAATCATACACAGCTTCAGCATTAAGAAGAACGCCGGATAAATTAAAGAGGATGGGTCCTCAGGGACCACCGTCCTACCTCTATAAAGGGACCCCATAAACGGACCCCCATATAAAGGAACACTACCAAACAGGGCTCCTCCCATAAAGGGACCTTCCCATAAAGAAGAGTTGTGTGGTGAGGAATTATTGAACCCCTCACCTTCCTTCCTCCCTTCCACAAACACACATACATACACACATGTACGTGGACGGTCCACGTATACAGAATATCGGCACGGCCACGTACACACATAAAGGGAAAGGTAGGCAGGGAGTAATGTAGCCACCAAGAACAAAGTGGTAAGTTAACCTGATAACTGTAACCATGTTCAGTGTAACCCAGAGTTGTATGTTCAGTGTAAACCAGAGTTGTATGTTCAGTGTAACCCAAAGTTGTATGTTCAGTGTAACCCAGAGTTGTATGTTCATTGTAACCCAGAGTTGTATGTTCAGGTCTACTCAAAAGTTGTTCAGTATGATCAGTCGACAGATTCCTCAAAAAACAGCTCCTGGTCAGCCGGGTTGTGGTGCATACGTTTTGGGGTGTAAATTACAATGTATCTTTCTTGCCTGCTTTCCAAGGAGTACAGGTCGAGGGACTTCAAACGTTGCCAATAATTTAGGTGCCCCACTAAACTTAAAAGTCCAATAAAGGTTCTCTGTATATTGTCTAGTTCTGCAGTTTCGCTTGCATTAAATGGTACTGCTAGTGTACAACAACATTCCATCCCACAGACAGGAAGTAACCTAAAGAGTGCCATCATTGGCTTATCATCTCTTGTTTTGAGAGTTCTCGTTATCCACTCTGTTATTTTTCCTTGTAACACCGTTGTTATCCTTGAAAGTGAGATCCTCTGACATCATCACACCTAGGTACATCACGATATTTTTTTTTTCAAATCCATTCTAATTTTTATTTCCTAAAATTTTCCAAAACCGAAAAACTGAAATTTATCCTCAATGAACATCATAATGTTTTCTGTGCACAGCTGGAACACTTGGTTTATATCCACTTAAATATCTGCGGTGTCCTTAATAGACGACATTGTCATACAAATTCTAATGTCGTCTGCAGAGGATGATGCAGTGCTATGATTTATGTTCGTGTCTTTGTCAGGATGAGGAACAGGATGGGGCGCGTACTGTGCCTTGGGGAACAGAGCTTTATGGTGTGGAAGCATATTATAATAATAATAATAATAATAATAATAATACATATCTTTATTTTTACAAGTACATGTACAAGGTATACAGGCCTAGATGACATCAATGACATATCACTACATAGAAAGCCGCTTGTTATGCAGAGCATTTCGGGCAAATTAGGTCAGTTTTGTCCCAGGATGCGACACACACCAGTCCACTAACACCCAGGTACCCATTTTACACTGTTTGCTGTTACTCTTTGCATTCTATATATTAAGAAAGTTAAAGATCCGTTTGCCCACTTTTCCGGTAATTCCTTTAGCACAGAACTCTTCTTTATGTTGAGGTCCCTTTATGGAAGAATCCCTGTATGAAAGGGTCCCTTTATAAGGAAAGTATTAAGGAGCCAAAAACCTAACAGCAGAACTGTTGGAACTGCGAGGAAGTGGAGAAAATTCTAAATGACTTATATACAACACAAACACTGGAACCCAACCAGATGTCCCCATGAGTACAGAAGGAAGGAGCAGAAATACTGAACGATCCCATATCAAGACTCTTCAACAGACCACTGAAGGACAGTTGTCAGGCATCTGAAAAGCGGCACATGGTATCCCCATATTAAAGGAAGGAGACAGGACGCTCTGAACTAGAGACCCGTTTCTCATGACGAATGAGACACCTGTGAAACATTTGGGAAACTTTATTGAGGAAACGTTTCGCCACACAGTGGCTTCATCAGTCCAACCCAGAGAAGAAAGGTGGAAAAAGAGGAGTAGTTTGAGGTAATAAGTCCCTCAGCCTGAAATCGATGTGTTTAGTCCATCAGTCTTGAAGAAAATACCTCAGTAAAGATCCCCAAATGTTGAACAAGTGCTCGTGTTTTCAACTTTTCGGTTTTCTAAACTATTTATCACACCTGTTTCTCCTACCTGTATATTATATAGAGTCGTCGAGAAGATTGCGAGGTAAAGCACCTTGAGACGACACGATTCATCATAGAATACCAACAAGGTTTCAGAGAAGGCAAATCATGCCTAAAAAAAAAAGGGTCTTTCATTTATAAGATTTTAAACAAAGAGATAAAACAAGAAGGGGAGGGTTTAGTAGACTATTCAATATGCATCTTTCTTGACTGCAGAAAAGCGTTTGGTACAGTACCCTACCAGAGGGTAATACATAACCTTGGTAAACAGTTGGGAGTAATGGGAAAGGTACTCAAGTGGATCAAGGAGTACCTGACTTGCAGGGCACACTGAGTGACAACAGCGGTGGAAGAGCCGGCATGGGTGAGAGTAACAAGTGGGGTACCACAAAGTTTAGTACTGGGACCTCTTCTGTTTCTTGCATACGTAAACAATCTGACTGGCGGGACTGAATCGTGTGTGTCTACGTTTCCTGATGATGCGATGCTGATGAGAAAGACAAATAGTGGAAGAGAAAAACTTTACTCCAGTCAGACAAGATAGGTTGAGGGGAAGATAACCCTTTAATTTATTTTTTCATTATTTATCGTCTAATTTTATTCTTTCTTTTTTTTGTTATAATCAGTTTTAGAAAGACTTTTCAGGAAAAAAAGTTTGCTGGAAATCGGCAGACAATTAAATTAACGAAAAATATAATAAAAATTAACAAGTTGCTCCTGGAATTGCAAGGTAATGAGGATCAAAGAGGGTGACCAAATGATAAATCTTAGAATAACATTCAGAAACGTAAACAAATGATCACTTAGAACACTATACGACGTATGTAAGAGTCAATATAGACCCCTCTCATACACCCCCAGTATGGAACCCCAGCATTGAACCCCCCCCCTTCCATGTGATAAAGTGCATATAAAAGCTAGAGAAAGTTCAAATATTTACATTATTCTTCCCGGAATTCAGAGGAACTTGATACCCAGGAAAACTTATTTGGAAGGTGAAGACACGGATGAGTCACAAGAATGTTAGGAAACACTTCTATGTACAAGCTTTGTACATAGTTTTAAGAATAGGCATGGCAGGAACCACGGGTCTAGAAAACCTGGCAAGTGGCTTGATAAGAAGCAGAGCAAGGAGCTGGGACTCGAACCCGGCAAAAACCATATAAGTGAATACAAAGAAGTTGATTACATATCATCCCCTCCACACACACACACACACGCAAGATTTTCTTCAGTAATTATAATTATAGCAGAGAGTGGTTATACCACCGTCATATAATCAGCGTATATTGTTTTATGATTCACAATGTCCGTGCTGAGTGTCGGAAATGAGGACCCGCGCCGCAAGGACCAACAACGGCGGCACAGGTGTGAATACCGAGCTAATTACAAAGGTTCCATAACGCAGCGATTGTAGAGGAGCGAGAGCGGAGTGGCAAGGGACGAGAGGCGGGGGTGAGGTTGGTATCTATTGTAGAGGGTGTGGAGTGGTAGCTGGGGCTATTGTGTGGGGATAATGGTATATGGTCATCTATTGTATGTTGCTCTACACACACACACACACACACACACACACACACACACACACACACACGCAAACGCACACGCACACACACACGCACACGCACACACACACCAAAAGATGTAAGTTTTTTTTTAACCTTGTAGCACTCTAGGTTCCATATGGGGCTCACACCTATGGTGAATTTGATAGGCACGTGAAACTCTTGACAGTACCTCCAGGCAACAGTGGAATCTTCAACATCCTAAAGTAACCAATCAGAGAGTCCTAACTCCTCATCAGTGCCGAGTGATGAGGAGTTAGGACAATGATTGGCTACTTGAGGATGCTGAAGATTCCACTGATGGCTAGACATACTGTTAACTGCTTCACGTGCTTTATTTTGGCTCTAGAACCTTTCAAAGTCACCTGAGATGTGGGCCCCATATGGAACCTAGAGTGCAACAAGGTTATAAAGTGAAACAAGTTGAAAAGCGAAGCAGTGTGGGGTCTAGACTTTGGCAGAAACCATTTCCCAAACATTCGTAATCGCTGTTAAATAGCAATAACTCTTTTTTACTCACTTTCAACAATTCGTAAAAAAAAGCCTATCAAAGATACAATAAAAGTCACAATAGTAAGATCTTGGAGACGGTCAATAAATAACACACTGTAAGTACATTCAAATCTCTGGCATATTTTAATGAGCCACCACTACAGAGTTCACCTGGTGCAACAAGGGAGTTCACCTGGTGCAACAAGGGAGTTCACCTGGTGCAACAAGGGAGTTCACCTGGTGCAACAAGGGAGTTCACCTGGTGCAACAAGGGAGTTCACCTGGTGCAACAAGGGAGTTCACCTGGTGCAACAAGGTAGTTCACCTGGTGCAACAAGGGAGCTAAAAAATGCTATGATGTTTTTATGTTGAAGTTTAATTATACGAAAGAGAATGACGTCACAGTGAAAGTGATTTTCAAATCAGCAGTGAAGGAGCAGCCGTGAGGGAGCAGCAACAGTGATGGAGCAGCAGTAGTGATGGAGCAGCAGCAGTGAAGGAGCAGGAGCCGTGAGGGAGCAGCAGTAGTGATGGAGCAGCAGCAGTGAAGGAGCAGGAGCCGTGAGGGAGCAGCAGTAGTGATGGAGCAGCAGCAGTGAAGGAGCAGGAGCCGTGATGGAGCAGCAGTAGTGATGGAGCAGCAGCAGTGAAGGAGCAGGAGCCGTGAGGGAGCAGCAACAGTGAAGGAGCAGCAACAGTGATGGAGCAGCAGCAGTGATGGAGCAGCAACAGTGAGGGAGCAGGAGCCGTGAGGGAGCAGCAACAGTGATGGAGCAGCAGCAAAGGAGCAGCAGCCGTGAGGGAGCAGCAACAGTGATGGAGCAGCAGCAGTGAGGGAGCAGCAACAGTGATGGAGCAGCAGCAGTGATGGAGCAGAAACAGTGAGGGAGCAGCAACAGTGAGGGAGCAGCAGCAGTGAGGAGCAGCAGCAGTGAGGGAGCAGCAGCAGTGAAGGAGCAGCAGCAGTGAAGGAGCAGCAGCAGTGAGGGAGCAGCAACAGTGAGGAGCAGCAGCAGTGAAGGAGCAGCAACAGTGAGGGAGCAGCAGCAGTGAAGGAGCAGCAACAGTGAGGGAACAGCAGCAGTGAAGGAGCAGCAGCAGTGAGGGAACAGCAGCAGTGAGTGAGCAGCAACAGTGAGGGAGCAGCAGTAGTGAGGGAGCAGCAGTAGTGAGGGAGCAGCAGTAGTGAGGAGCAGCACATGAGGAGCAGCAGAGTGAGGAGCAGACAGGAGGAGCAGCAGCAGTGAAGGAGCAAAGGAACAGCACAGTAAGGAGCAGCAGAGGAGGACAGCAGCAGTGAGGAGCAGCAACGGAGGAGTAAAGAGGAGCAGCAGTAGTGAGGGAGCAGCAGTAGTGAGGAGCAGCAGTAGTGAGGAGCAGCAGAGGAGGACAGCAGTAGTGAACAGAGTAGGAGCAGCAGTAGTGAGGACAGCACAGGGGCAGCAGTAGTGAGGAGCAGCAGCGGAGGAGCAGCAGTAGGAGGGGCAGTGAGGACAGCAGTGAGGAGCAGCAGTAGTGAGGGAGCAGCAGTAGTGAGGGAGCAGCAGTAGTGAGGGAGCAGCAGCAGTAAGGGAGCAGCAGTAGTGAGGGAGCAGCAGCAGTAAGGGAGCAGCAGTAGTGAGGGAGCAGCAGCAGTGAGGGAGCAGCAGCAGAGTGAGGGAGCAGCAGCAGTGAGGAGCAGCAGAGTGAGGGAGCAGCAGAGTGAGGAGCAGCAGCAGTGAGGAGCAGCAGCAGAAGGAGAAGCAGCAGAGTGAGGAGCAGCAACAGTGAGGAGCAGCAGCAGAGTGAGGGAGCAGCAGCAGTGAGGGAGCAGCAGCAGTGAGGAGCAGCAGCAGTGAGGAGCAGCAGCAGTGAGGGAGCAGCAGCAGTGAGGGAGCAGCAGCAGTGAGGGAGTAGCAGCAGTGAGGGAGCAGCAGCAGCAATACGGAATTACGTACTAAACAGGAAATCGAAACTGACAAAATCAGGTAAACGCCAGGTATGCACTGATCAAGATATTCATTACCTGGTGAAGGTTTCGGGGGTCAACGCCCCCGCGGCTCAGTCTGAGACCAGGAAACGTTTCGCCACAAGAGGCCAAACGTTCCATTAATAAATGGCTTGAACCATACATACGAGCCTTTTACCTACACCCTTTTGGTATCACCATACCAGTTCCACCTACGGTGATCAGACAAGAAGGAAGAGGAGGCAACAATGTGGCGCACTTGACTCGAGGTTTAAAAGAAAAAAAGGGCTTTCAAATATATCACAGGGTCAGGATAATTTCATCCTAAAAAAAATTACCCGTACAGATGATCCCAGGATGTCGCAGCATCCTCGTGGGATGTAATGCATTGCACCCTGGGTGACCCAGTGGGATGAGATACGGGGGGATTCGAGTGGCTGCATGTCTCTGAGCCGTGGATTCGAATCCTGCTGGGAGATAAGGATGTCACATGTAACGATCACGGCAGTCGAGTAGGAACGAAAATACATGAACTTGATATTATTACCAGCGATAAGTTCCCACCATGAACTTCTAGGCACCAAGTTCTCACCATGAAGTTCTAGGTACCAAGTTCTCACCATAAAGTTCCAGGCACCAAGTTCTCACCATGAAGTTCCAGGCACCAAGTTCTCACCATAAAGTTCTAGGTACCAAGTTCTCACCATAAAGTTCTAGGCACAAGTTCTCACCATAAAGTTCTAGGCACAAGTTCTCACCACGAAGTTCTAGGCACCAATTTCCCACCATAAAGTTCCGTGCACCAAGTTCTCGTCTCCCCCAGCTAGGTATATGTCAGAGAAAGAATTTTAGGAATCTTTTCTAAACAATTACCTCCCCGCCTTCCTATATCTCTTCCATTTTCCTGTTGTGGCAGAGTGAGAGAGTTAGGGAAGTCTGAGGGGAGCTGGGGAAGTCTGAGGGGAGCTGGGGAAGTTTAAGGGGATCTGGGGAATTTTAAAGAGAGTTGGGGAAGTTTAAAGGGGAGTTGGGGAGGATTGGGAGTGAGTTTAGTTTGAGGGAGTGTGTGGGAGGTGTGAGAGTACAGAAGTAAGAGTACTCATATTTAGATACATACACCACATATCCATAGGTGGGAGGGATACCTCGCAGTTTAATGTATGTAGAAATACTACCAGTGGGTGTGCCAATGTAAGCTATATCAGAATAATAAATAATGAAACAAAGAAAAAAAAATTACGTCTAGGTTTCGGAGGCCTTAGTGTGTGTGAATGTGTGTAAAACCCTGAATTCTTTGAAGATGACGTTTTAAAAAAAGCGAAATAGGTAAGATGCTGCTATACTCATGTATGTGGATCGAGAATGCTCTCTCAGATTCAAAGAAAAAGGTTTTTAGGGGAGGGGGGGGAGAGCTGAACTTAAAGTTGAATATAAAGTTAAGAGTGGGCTGGACTTACTTATTAATTAAAACTTCCCTCATCTCTCGTATTCCCTGAAGCCTTTTAGTATGAAAATAGACTTCAAAATTCCAAAACTGTGAAGCAAATAGTTATTAAAACCTCACCTAAGGTTTCCACTTAAGTCACATATATTCAATATTGTCAAATATCCACTGGACAAAATAAGAAAAAAGACTCTTGAAGGCAGACTGAAGCTATACTGATCTCCTATGTATTGTTGCTTAATAATCTAGTGATTTATTTCTGAGTCGGAAAAAATGTAGAAACATGAAGTTGACCTGGAACAAGCAGAGAGGTGTTTATCTAGCGATCATATGCTAAACACAATGTTTTGTGATCCTCCCTCATAAAACATGACGCACAGCATAAACAAAGTGCTTTACACAAACTAGGTGGTTTCCTCTTGGAAAATATGGTCTTCATTTTAAAGAGAAGTGTCTTCCATGAACATGTAAGCTGAGCCTTGTGTACTAGTTGCCACAGGTAACTAGTACACAAATACTAGTTACCTGTGTGTGTGTGTTTTAGGAAACACACTAAAGCGGTCAGTTATATTTTCATTCTGTGACATTTTTTATAATATTTGAAGTTAATGGCATTTAAAGTGATTCCTTAACGTATACATACATGGGTATACATGGGTGGATAGCTGGCAATTATACCAGTCCGGTATACAAAAAAGAATGAGAGTATAACTGCGGGGAGCTCAATAAGCCTGACTGATCTCCCTAATATATATATATATATATATATATATATATATATATATATATATATATATATATATATATATATATATATATTATAATGAAATAAGATAGAATAGTCTTGAGAAAAACGGGGTTGGGTCCTAGTTCTGAAGACGAGAAACCTCTCTCTCTCTCTCTCTCTCTCTCTCTCTCTCTCTCTCTCTCTCTCTCTCTCTCTCTCTCTCTCTCCTACGACGAGACTCACAATCTCCCCAGAAATAGTGACGGAGACGACAACTAGAGAATGAGAACTGGCCCGCCTGTCTCTCTCCATCACGCTGCTCCTTCTTGTTGTTTCCTGTCTGCCGCTACCAGCCTCCTCCCTCACTCTTCATCTTGTCAGTTATTGCTCCTTAGTACTGGCAGTGTTCCCTGGCAGTGTTCCCTGGCAGTGTTCCCTGCCAGTGTTCCCCGTCAGAGTATTATACCGCAGTGTTTCCCGTGAGTGCGTTCCCTGGAAGAGCAGGATAAGTGGCTGCCCTGAGGAGAGGGGGTTCCCAAGGACTAAAATGAGGGGGCTGCTTGAAAGGAAAAGGGCTGCCTGAGAGGAGGGGGCTGCCTGAGAGGAGGGGGCTGCCTGAGAGGAGGGGGCTGCCTGAGAGGAAGGGGCTGCCTGAGAGGAAGGGGGCTGCCTGAGAAGAAATAGATTTAAGTTTATACAGACTCATAAATCTGCCACTTTTATAATCTATAATTCATTATAGCCTCCATTAAATTCATTGTCATCAATAATTCCTCTATAATGTTGAGAATCATATCACTAACACTTCAAAATAACAAACAAATAAATAACTAAAAAAAGGTACATATACCTACGCCCGAAATACCATTCATATCTACCAAAATTTCGAAAAAAATGGGCAAAAAATTGCCTATGTAATTGGCAGCCACAAATGGAAATGTCACATTTAAAGCTCCAATTTCAGATAGAAATCAGTCTCTGCTGAAATTCAACATCTCGTTTTCTTTGCCCGTTTTTATTCATTCGTTTTCTTGTTCCGTTTTCTATAGTGAAATTTTATCGTTTTTTTTATGAGTCAAGTGTGATGGTCTTTAATCTCTCTCTCTCTCTCTCTCTCTCTCCCCTCAAATCCCCTTTCCTCCCCTCCCCTACCCTCACCACCCCTCCCTTCTCACCCTCCTTTGAATGTAGGTCAGAATTTACTGAACCTTATTTCGTGTGTCACTAGTAGTTGTTGTTGTGGTTGTGGTAGTTGTAAGAATAGTTGTTGCTAAATGTGTAGTGGTTGTGATTGTGGTAGTTGTGGTTGCTGCAATTGTTGTAGGTATGGTTGTTGCTATTGTTGTTGTGGTTGTTGCGATTGTAGTTGTGGTTGTTGCGATTGTAGTTGTGGTTGTTGCGATTGTAGTTGTGGTTGTTGCGATTGTAGTTGTGGTTGTTGCGATTGTTGTAGTTGTGGTTGAGATTTTGGTGGAAACTGTGTTAGCCGTGGCTTCAGAGGCAAGAAGAGATACAAGCTAATATAATATTCGGAGCTGGATGAGGCAGGTGTGTAGGCAAACTTCACAGCACAGTTTCAGGAGTAGGTATGGCATGGGGTGGGAGCGCTGCCCCCGACAGTACGTTAAGCAAGTCGATTCCCGGCTACGAGACGCGGGGTCGAGGTCTACCTGAAAACGCAAACCGCATCTCGGTGAGTGCAACCAGGTAACACCACGACAACACCCTGCAACAAATGAGTACACACACACGTGTCAGTGCAAGACTTGCTTCAGGTTGGGCAAGCCTTGCTGCGTCAGTAATCCGCGGAGCGGATAGATACGTGGGTGCTAGTCGACAGCCGTGGATCGCAATTAGCGGAAAGGTCAAAATCTAATTGTGATGAGAGGGGGAGAGGACACCCCTCGCACATTTCTGCTCCTGTAACTACAAATACATACATACCAATAGAAGAATTACACATTCTCTGAGAAGAGTGGGTAGCTTGCGTGCTTCAGACATTCAACTCCACCGGTAAAGGGTATTAGATCAATATATTAATTCATTTTCACAAGGGATACGAGTTTATACAAGGCTACTGGTCAGTATCTTAATGCACTGATAAAGACGAGACTTAGACGAATCATGCAGGAAGGCTGAAACCAATCTTACAGGAGAAATTAAAACTAATCTTATAAGGAGAGTTAAAACGAATGACACAGAATGAAGGTATATCAGAAGAGGTATCAATAATAATTGAAACAGCAGTAGTAAAGGTAATAATAATAATAATAATAATAATAATAATAATAATAATAACAGAAATTAAGCAGGAAAAAAGAGGAATAGAACGACTGCATATTTCTAACCTGTGAGAAAGCATTTGACATTGTTTGCTAAAAGATACTAGTTCACAAACTGGAAGAACAGGAAGCTGTACCTGGCAATGTACTTCGACGGATCAAGCGGATCAAGACATCTTGAGTGGAAGAGAGAGTGATGATCTGGGAAGAGGCTCCGTGATGGACACACGTAACTAGTAGTGTTCCACAAGGTTATATACTGGGGCTAGTATATAACCTTTGTTTTCTCCAGACGAGACAGCGTCTTGAGAAAACAAAGGAAGGCTGCAACTGGACCTATACTGACCTGCAGGAAGGAACAGTTAGGTCGTTATTAACGTTGAATCCCAGCAAGTGCAAGGTTACCCCAGCAATTGGAGGGTTACCCCAGCAATTGGAGGGTTACCCCAGCAAGTGCAGGGTTACCCTATCAAGTGCAGGGTTACAACAAAATCAGGGAAGGAGTTACAAAACCGGATACACAATATTGACCAGGGACAGCAGCTACAAACCTCAAACAAGAAGAAAAAATGGGCACTAGGAGTAAGCATAGCACCAAGCATATCACTGGAGGCGCACATCAGGCGAATAACCACGCCAGCATATGTGTTTGGTAGACATAAAAAAAGGTACTCAAAGAGTCGTTCCTGACCCTCTACACCATATATGTCAGACCCATCACAGAGCTTTACGTGACAGAATGGAGTCCCCAGCTGAGAAAGCGTGTTCAGAAACCAAACTTTCAACTGATCATGATCTGTGTGCTAAATAGTGAGTCGCCTCACACACTGAGTGTCACTGGTTCAATCCCTAACACGGGTGGAAAGGTTGGGCATGTTTCTTTTACAACAGTTGTCCCTGTTCACCTAGCAGTTAAGTAGGCACCTGGATGTTAGTCGACTGTTGTGGGTCGCATCCTGGGGAACAAGATTAAAGAACCCAAGAGGATACAAGACAGACAGTCCTCGATGACGCACTGGGTTATCCTGGGTGGCTAACTCTCCGGGTCAAAAATCCGAGCAAATCTTATCTTATAGTATATACTTATCAGTGTGAATACACAGAAATATACACCTCTTGGTGTATACACCGTGTGATGAGCAGTGAAAGACCTAAGTTGTAATTAAATCAGTAGTCGCGGATATTAAAAGGAAGTCTGGTTAACAAATATGTTTGGTATAACAATCACAATTAGAATATTAGCGCAATTTTTAATAGTTACTGCTTGTGTGCGCGAAGCATTTTCTTTATTAAACGAGATAGTGAAACCGGGCGCCATTATTCCGTGGAGTTTTTAATAAGTCACCAGGCCGCTCCACCACCCCGCTAACTCTCCTCTTTCCTCACTCCCCCCTTCCCCTCACTCCCCCCCCTCTCCTCACTCTCTCACCCTGCTATCATCCATCATCCACACTTGATGAATTTAGCCATAAGCTTCCACTCTTCGATTGATGCTATTTATCTTCTTTGAAGAATGGATGGCTGGGAGAGGGAGGTGGGGACTGGAGGACGAAAGACAGAAGGTGGTAAGGGAGGGACGAGAAGAGGTACAAAACATGCGCAACCTTTACCCCCTCCCTCATCACGATTGGAAATTACCCCAAACCTGCGTCCTACGCCTGCGTAACAGATGCATTACGTAATTCCGACTTATGTAGGGAGCAGGAGAATTGCAGGTGTAAATAAATGACCATAAGGTATGAAGGATGGTGCATTAACCCTACCCACAAGAGTCAACTGACACACGGGTACCTATTTTTACTGCTAGGTGGGCAGGGGCAGCAGGGATGTAAGGTGCTAGGTAGGGAAGAACAGCAGGGGTATAAATGCTAGGTGGGGAGGAACAGCAGGGGTGTAAGTGCTAGGTGGGGAGGAACAGCAGGGGTGTAAGTGCTAGGTGGGGAGGAACAGCAGGGGTGTAAGTGCTAGGTGGGGAGGAATAGCAGGGGTGTAAGTGCTAGGTGGGGAGGAACAGCAGGGGTGTAAGTGCTAGGTGGAGAGGAATACAGGGGTGTAAGTGCTAGGTGGGGAGCAACAGCAGGGGTTTAAGTGCTAGGTAGACAGTGGCAGCAGGGTTGTAGGTGCTAGGTGGGGAGGAACAGCAGGGGTGTAGGTGCTAGGTAGACAGTGGCAGCAGGGTTGTAGGTGCTAGGTGGGGAGGAACAGCAGGGGTATAAGTACTAGATGGGGAGGAACAGCAGGGGTGTAAGTGCTAGGTGGGGAGAAACAGCAGGGGTATAAGTGCTAGGTAGACAGGAGCAGCAGGGTTGTAGGTGCTAGGAGGACCATCGTAGTGGTCTTCATCCTTATCAAGTTAATAAAATTTATAAATGTCGCCCCAAGATAAACTTTATCTATGAAAAATCTTGGAAATTTTTTCAAGCAGCGTTTTGAATGTCGCTCCGTTTTCTATTTAGTAGAAAAAGTATGACTTTCATCTAAGTATACCTGTACATCTGCAAGTATACTATTATATGTGTATGCTACAGCAACTAGGGACATGTTTTGACCTAATTTTAGGAAAATGTCAATTGAGTCATGTTTCTGGGGACGGTGCTGGGTTCCCGGGGACACCGCATAGGTTAGGTGGTTAATGGGTTTTAAATCCTATCGACCACACTACTTTAATCCCTAAACTAGAAATTAAATGAAATCTCGGTTTATATACATCCCATGGCCTAGGTTAGCTAACGGGGTTTAAACCCTATCGACTGCATAACGGTCATTTAAGACTACACGGTAACCTTCTTAGCATCAGACGAATGTAATTTAATCCCAAAAATAAGGTTTAAAGTAACCTTTCAGCATATACACGCTGAGAGAGAGACCTCTGAGCGTGTATCGTGGGCCACCTAGTCATGCTCCTCGCTGCCTCTTGTGTCCTCTTCTCCCAAAAACAACGTATACAGTACACATATACAAATTTATTTTCACTAGCGTTGTTCTCTTCATATATATTTTTGTATATGTCTTACATATTTATTTACGTTCAGTATATATTTCGTGCAGGGAATATTGGTGCAATACTAATGCGGATTGTTTTTAGCTATATTCTGCTATAACTGAGAGAATAATTTATTGCAGATATATTGAAGTGAAGGAATGTAACACTTCAGTAACCAATTATGCATGTTGCTTTTATCAATACATCGAAAATTTATTTATTTTCAATTAAGATAAATTATATATATATATATATATATATATATATATATATATATATATATATATATATATATATATATATATATATCCATGATCTTTAAAGGGGTGGACCGGTAAGCCAGCTGAAGTCCTCGGTCATATGACCAAAAGCTCCAGCTTTGGGTCACCTGACTAAAACCCGCGTCAGGAAACACTTGTCCTGTTTCCTGACAAACATTATACCTACTTACCATCTCCTGATTGCATTGAGGCTTGATCCAGTGAAGGGGAGGGTAAGTCCAGTTCCTTGGATCAAGAGCCTCCCGTCCCTCGCTGACATCAACACCTCTATCGAGGGAAAAAGAGGAAGAATTGTTGGATAATATGGATTTGATCAAACTGAAATCGTTACATTTCTTGAAATCACGAAGGACTCTGTGAAGCACGTGACACACGTGCTGGAGTACGTGACACACGTGCTGGAGTACGTGACACACGTGCTGGAGTAAGTGACACACGTGCTGGAACACACACGTGTCACTCTTCCGTCACGAGGTACAGAAAGCCTTACGAGTTAAGCTTCCCATTACAATCATCATGAGAGATAAGCGCCCTCCATGAGCAGCACTCACACACACACACACACACACACACACCGACGTGCTGGTGCTGCCACCTGTTGATCAATCAACAGATATCCATATCTTAAAAAATAAATATACACATGGCGTTCATCTTAGATGTGATGGGAGTGTGGTGGGAGGAGTGTTCTCCTCCCACTCTGCTCAACACGGGCGGCCAGCCTCCCATTCACCCTCGCCATAATACGCTGCAAAATCGATGTCCCTGACGTCAATGCATCAGGCTCAGTATTTTCCTGCCTGCATGGAGGTGAGGCGGGGCGTCTCCACCAATCAGGGGACGCCTGGCGGGAGAAGCTCGTTTTCCATTGGTGCATTCGTGACGCAGGCATTGACGTCATCACCGGCGAGTGACGTCACTGCTGCCAGCCAATGATGGGGGAGAATGCAAGAGCCCGGCTCTCTCATTGGAGGACAGGGTAGTACCGTGCATTGATGCATTCTCAGGATTTACGCAAGTGTATGCCCCCCTCCCAGAAAAAAAATACTAAAAACCTACACATTTAATGCTTTATATTTTCTGTAAGTCCCAAAATTTGTTTAAATAAGAGAGGGAAGGGCTCAAAAGACGATTAAAACTGAAATAAAAAAAATCGGATTGACAGACGTGCACTACGTTATGCTCGGTCGGGGCCCCATCTGCATTGTTTACGCTCCGCCCGGGGCCCCGATGGCATTGTTTATGTGTCAAGTTTAATAACTTGCGAAGTAAACAATTATTATTATAACAGTAGTAGTAGTAGTAATGGTAGCAATAACAGAAGTAGTGGTAATAGTATTAGTAGTGGTAGTTGTTGTAATAATAATAGTAGTAGTAGTTGTTGCTGTAACAAAACAAAAGCAAGAACAACACGAGAAGCAGTATTAGCAAAATAGTAGCAGCAGCAGCAGCAGGAGAAACAACAGCAGCGGCAGCAACAATAACAGCAGCAGCAGAAGCAGGAGCAAGAGCAGCAGCAACAATAACAACAGAAGCAGAAATAGCAACAACAGCAGCAGCAACAAAAGCAACAGCAGGGGCATCAACAGTAGCAGCAACAGCAACGTCATCATCATTAGCAACAACAGCAGCACATCAGCAGTAACAACAGCAGCACATCAGTAGTAACAACAGCAACAGAAACACCAATAACAAAATTAGTAACAACACTGGAAGCAGCAACAACAGTATCAGCAATAAAATAGCAACAGCAGTAGGAATAGCAACAATAATAGCAGTAACAACAGCAGTAGCATAAACAACAATGGCACCTTCAGAAACAACCACCAACGCACCACCAACGCACCACCAACTCACCACCAACGCACCACCAACTCACCACCAACGCACCACCAACACACCACCAACACACCACAACCACACCACCAACTCACCACCAACGCACCACCAACAACCACACCACCAACTCAACCACCACCAACACAAGTCTCCAGACAGTCTTCTCACCCACGTGAGCCAGAATTCAGAATTCATGATGCTTGGTCATTTTCCCACACGCTCTCCTGGGTTCCTCCCACGCTCTTTTTGGTTCCTCCCACGCTCTTTTTGGTTCCTCCCATGCTCTTTTTGGTTCCTCTCACGCTTTTTTTTCTCCCACGCTCTTTCTGGCTCCTCCCACGCTCTTTTTGGTTCCTCCCACGCTCTTTTTGGTTCTTCCCACGCTCTTTTTTGTTCCTCCCATGCTCTTTTTGGTTCCTCCCACGCTTTTTTTCTCCCACGCTCTTTTGGGCTCCTCCCACACTCTTTTTGGTTCCTCCCACGCTCTTTTTGGTTCCCCCACGCTTTTGTTTCTCCCACGCTCTTTTTGGTTCCTCCCACGCTCTGACTCCTACGCCAAATGTGAACCTCTCACACAACTTGTGACCCTCCCACGCCTCTTGTGATCCTCCCACGCCTCTTGTGATCCTCCCACGCCCCTTGTAAACCTCCCACACCTCTTGTGATCCTCCCACGCCCTTTGTGAACCTCCCACGTCTATTATGAACCTCCCACGCCTCTTTTGAACCTCCCACGCCCTTGTGAACCTTCCACGCCTCTTATAAACTTCCCACGCCTCTTGTAAACTTCCCACGCCTCTTGTGAACCTTCCACGCCTCTTGTGAACCTTCCACGCCTCTTGTGAACTTCCCACGCGTCTTGTGAACCTCCCACGCCTCTTGTGAAACTTCCACGTCACAAAGAGCCGCGTACTATAACTCTAGAGAGCCACGGATTATATCTATAACACACTGAGCCACAGAGACCTACGTTCTATAACTCTAGTAAACAGAGAGCCACGTTCTATAACTAGTAAACAGTTACGTTCTATAACTAGTAAACAGTTACGCTCTATAACTCGAGAGAGGGAGAGAGAGAGAGAGAGAGAGAGAGAGAGAGAGAGAGAGAGAGAGAGAGAGAGAGAGAGAGAGAGAGAGAGAAGGCAAAGTGTTTTGGAAAGAATTGAAAGGAGGAAGAAGAGGAGAAGGAAAGGAAGAGGACTGCTCAGGCTACGTAGGAGGAGGGAGGTTCGATCCCTTACCAGTCCATCAGGCGAACTGTTCAGTAGACAAGGAAAGGAAGTGATGGAATCCCATTGTGAAGGTGAATGAGGCTCCCTCATGTGAATGAGGCTCCTTCAGGTGAATAAGACTCCTTCAGTTGAATGAGGCTCCTTCGGGTGAATGAGGCTCCCTCAGGTGAATGAGGCTCCTTCAGGTGAATGAGGCTCCTTCAGGTGAATGAAGCTCCTTCAGGTGAATGAAGCTCCTTCAGGTGAATGAGGCTCCCTCAGGTGAATGTGACTTAATCAGGAAAATCAATAGATGTCTCGGAGCATCATAAATGATGGGAAGGGGGCGAATGAAGGGCAGATGCTGGAGGGAAAGGGGAGGGGAAGGTGCTGGAGGGGGAGAGGTGACGGTGATTAACAATCCAGCTTCCAGCTCTACATGGCACTCCCTAATCAGCCGCCTTACTAACTGTAACTTAACAGGAACGCCAGCAGCGATAACCTGGTTATCAAGGGAAGAAAGCCATGTTTCAGATACCCCCCTCCCCCTCCAGTTATCACTAGACCGTCATCAATTAACCGCTTTAGCTTCTTCACTTGTTTTGGGATCTAATAGCAACTGTTACTGTACAGTGTTATTGCTACTGTTAGGTGTAGTACTGCTGCTGCTAGGTGTAGTACTGCTGCTGCTAGGTGTAGTACTGCTGCTGCTAGGTGTATTTTGCTGCTGCTGGGTGAAGCTGGCGTGTACAAGCCCTGACCCTGACCTGAATGGCGAGGACCGTGGCCCTCCAGGGTGAGGTAGTTGACATCGTCCCTAAAGCAGTAAGTCTGCAGGGACTGGATTCAGGAGGGTGACAGGAAGGTCGCAAAACACCGACAAACGGGAGGAACTTCTTCCTGCGGAAAGACACCAGCAGACAAAATATGTGGAGCAGGTAGGACAGTCATCGTTCCCAGAGGGAGACTACGCCATCAGAAGCCACAGAGTTTCGCCCATGATACACATACACACACACCACTTTTAGAGCAATAAGACAATCGTGATCGAAACGAGCGACACTGATGTGAAAATCTTTGCAATATCTTTGCTGTAATTCCCGAGGGAGTTCATCCCTGTGAGAGTATGATCAGTCCTTGCTGAAGACGCACTTTTTCGAAGGATTGAAGAGCACTAGGCAAGAGGGCCACAGAGATACAGTTACTGCCTCCTTGCACGCGAGAAGTGGGAGGTTGTATCTCCCGGCCCTGCATGAAAAGACTTGGAGCAAGTGTGATGATGTGTCTTGTATAGTGTGTCCAGCACTGTTGCGTGTGTTACGTTTAACATTATCAAGTATCTGTGTCAATCTATGGGTTACGGGGTTTAAAGTCTATCGGCTACACGAGTATATTCAGGTTGAATATAATCTGTTCACCACCAGACAAGAGTAATTTAATTCCCATAAAGGGATTAAAGTATACCCCCAGCACACACACACACACAGAGGTATACCTTATTAGGGCCGAACTGCCCTAATAAGTGAACTTCTCCCAAATTTTCTTTTATGGATTAATAAATATATATTAGAAACCCCACCTAATCTTACCTAATGTAAAAAAAAATAACTAATATATTATGTATCAGTTAAAATATTTTAAAAATTACTTAAACCAATGATACTCTGGACGTTATGAACCCTTGTCAACATATGCGAAGCTTCAGAGGCTGGGATAACCCGTAGAGAATGGGAAGTATCCCAGCTCACATTGACAGAATGGGAAGTATTAAAGCTGACACTGACAGAATGAGAAGTATCCCAGCTCACACAGACAGAATGGGAAGTATCCCAGCTCACATTGACAGAATGGGAAGTATCCCCGCTCACATTGACAGAAT